>PVHY01011561.1:0-47541 GCA_004024945.1 Uropsilus gracilis
ATATATATATGTACGCGTATATACACATATATACACATATACATGTACATATATACACATATATGTGTGTATATATACGCATATATCTGTGTGCTTATATGTATGGCCGCATATATATGTACGCACACATATATATGGACATATACAGATCACACTTTGATTATTTGCTGTTAATTCACAGTCCATGTGAACCAAGGCCCAAGATCATCCCTCAAAACTGTTTTATTAATCACTATGTGATAACTTGGAGAAAATGTCAGTGGTAGTATTTGGAGTCTTTGGTATGTTAAAAGTAATTAGACCAAAGATGGCCAACAGTAATCTAATCAATGAAATAATGATTGCCTGAGAGGGAATATTAGAATTTTTTCCTTTTCCTCAAGTTGCCAATATCTTTGCTGATTAGGTTGGTAAATACCAGGTGACTTTAGTATATTAGTGCAGGTTTGTTTTTTAGCTGTGTGCAGAAGTTATATAAAATTCTAGAACTATGATTCATCCTTAAGAATTTTTTACCAATATTTTTCAATATCTAGAAAATGCTTAGGATTAGAAACTTGCTGCTAAATTGGCATGTCCTTACCCTTCTGAAGTTTACACTGTTATTTTCACAGATGTCCTCCTCAGTTTCCACCTTAATTCAGGTCAGGGGAGTTACTGGGAAATGAAACTTTGTTTCCTCCGTTTCCCTCCTTCCTGCATGCTCGATTTAAATTGTAAACCCACAGATATGCTCTACTGGTTGATGTGAGTTTTTTAACCACTGCAACCAGGAGATGATTTGTTTGGTTTTATGTATGTTTGTTTTGCTTTTGTTGACTTTAAAAAAGATGTGTATCTGGCACATATCACCTTTACTTTGGGTTATACAGTGGTACCTACTTCTCAAAACATCTGGGGCTACTTTCCCAGAAGAATTTGCAAACTTTGCTACAGCTTAAGATCATTTCCCTCACCCCAAATTGTTCTTCTCTTGTACCAAAACAAAAACCTTTATCCTGTATGAGTCTTTCAACATAAAGAACATTTTTACATTTTGAAGTAAAACTTCTAACAATGACAAAGTAACAAAACCTTCCATTTATATTTATTAAGCTCCCTTTGGCTTCCTTAATTTCACACAAACATTAGAAAGTATGTATTCCAATCTTCTCTTTAACATAAAAATCAATTCTCTTGCTAAATACTTCAACTAACAGAGCCCTCTCTTTAAAAGACTGTCCATTTCATTTCTGAAGAGCTCTTGTGGTGAATAATCACATGTAAAGGCCTATCTCCTACTGGACTATATAACCTTATAAATGTTCATTTCAAATATATTCACAAGTAAAAGAATAATGAAGTTCAAGACTCTAGTTCATTTCTTTGAAGTATTATCACAATGGGAAAACGCTGATAGATTTAATCTTATCAGTTGAGAAATGAGAAGACAAAGAGGGAGCTTTGACAAACCCCCACTCTGACCCTTTTACTTTCTTAGTAATCATCTGGATACTGTCATGGGTTTGTGACATTTTGGTCTAACACAGGCACAGAATAACATGCAGCATACTCCCAAGTTAAGTGAATCACTAGTGACTAGGCCCTTAAAGTCTACAGAAACAACCACAGGACTGTAATGAAAGAAAGTGATGACAGACAAGTTATAACATACAGCCAGCCAATTTCTGAACACAGTATTTTGGCTGGCTAGTCTTGAACATGTGAAGAATTATGTTGCTCAATTTATAACTTATTAAAGAGGGAGAAAGTCATTGCTACAGAAGACTGGTTCTATATCAAAGAAGACCAGAAGTGATATTACAGAGGTTCTACTGAGTAAACTGTTAAGCTGTATTTAACTCACTTTTTCCCATACCTAATCATTAGAAAAGGATGAATTTTCAAAAAAGTAAATTGTAGTAAACTGCAATATTCTTAGTAACTCATGGCTTTACTCTCGTTATCTGTAAAAACTTAGACATCCTCATAGAATCAACTTCGTTTCTTAAACAAAGCAGTAATTACTTTTTCACATGGTGCATGTTTCTTATAAGTAGTTGCCTACAACATATAGAATGGAATGCCTTTGTGGGATGAGGGGAAGTGAGTTGGAAGTTTATTACAATATTAAAGTATTATATTTTATATATGCACATATATCATATATTATTAGATGAAATGTGCCCTGAATATAACATAAAAACTACTATTTACTTACCAGATAAAACACATGGTACCTTATATATAGTCTATGAACACTTTTAAGAGTAAGCCCCAAAATAGGCATCAGAAATGTTGAATATGAAATGAGAAGTTTTTCTAGCCTAAATGGACTTTAAACCTGTTTTATTACACCATAACTGAAAACTTATTTACTGCTGCTTTCAGTTGGCACAGTGAAAGAATCAAAAGACCTGTGTTATCATCATGAGAAAAGCATGAATATTTGACTTTGTATAATCTTGCGGAGGTTTAATTTGCCTTATCCATAGAAAGGGGAAAACTGCACTAAACTATCTACAAGATTCATTCCATTTTTATATATTGCAAATTTATCTTCTTGAATTAATAACTTTACCATCTAGCCACGGGGGGAAAAGACATCAGAAAATCCTCATAAATCCTTGGTCTTTTGGAGGACTCATGATTAATGTATTTCAGAAGAATAAGGTGTTAGTCCTCTTATTTCTGGGTAGCTTTGAGTTAATCATCCCCAAACTGTGCAGATTTTGGGGATGATAATCATTTTTTGATCTTCATCTTTGCAAAACAGAAGGTCTTCATTCATGCCAGGATTTAACAACAGGGCTTATTAGCAAAGGGGAAATTATGAAAAGGGAGGACATTTATAAAGCACAAGTGGCTAGCTCTCCTACCCCAGATAGTATCTACACTATCCAGTAGCCCAAACCAAAGGTTGCTGGTAAGACATGGCATTGTCCCTTTGATGAGAGCCCAGAAATTATAGCACATCAATAAGTGGCGGATCACTTCATGGACCCATTTCATGGTGGAAGCTGGAGGTAGTCACAGAAGGTGCTGCAGCAACACAGCAGAAATCTGAAGTTTGGATTGGTCACTTCTGGATGCAGTGGCACAAGAAGCTGTTGCCAGATGTGCTGAAGGCAGGGGCAGTGGTCAGTTGCTGGTACTAGGAGATCACAAGAAACAGCTCCTAGAGATGACTTGGCACAGTGCCAATAAGTTTCACATCCAACTAGCATGTCTGGTCAGCACCATGTAAACTGTACTGGTACTATACTGTACTGTAACTGTACTGTACTGGTCAGCACTAATCAGAGGCAACAAATGTGGAGGATGAGGCAACAATGTTACAACTCTTTAGGGACACCAGGCACAAGCCAGCAAGGCACAGCTCTTAGGGATGCTGGGCACAGGATAATGGCAGACAGCTCTTTCAGAGACAGTGGTACAGAATCAGGTATCAATGTAAAGCTCTTTCAGAGGCACAAGCAACAGCTCTTTTAGAGATGCTGAACATAGGCCATGGCACCAGTCAGCAGGAAATGTGGAAGGAGGGTCAAAGACAAAAACAGTAGTCAAGTGGTAGTTCCAAGTAGGAAAGCAGAAACAAAAGTATCTTAATGGTTCTCTTGATGAATGAGTGTTGAGTGGATCAATGAATGAAGTTCACTACTGCCCAACTTGTATTCCATTCAGAGTTAGCACTTCTCAAACCTGATTGATCTGTTTGCAAAATTAGAGGGCCTTTAAAACTGGTCCAGTGCCAATAAGGTTTATATCCAACTAGAATGTCTCCAAAATGGCCACAGTTTTCCATTTTCCTCTTTATAATTTCCCCTTTGCTAATAAGCCCTGTTTCCAAACCCAAATCCAACTGGGGCATGAAAACCCACCCTGTACTAGATTTGACTATATCATGCTAGGGTTGCAGTAGGACTGAGGGTGAGGAATACTAGACTGTACCACTGACCTGGGACCAAGGATGTGGCGGGATCTTTTGCAATCCAACCATCGCATCATTTGTAACCTTAAAGAAACTTAAATTCCGTTCACTTTTATCCAGTTGTTGACCTATCTAACCAACACCCTATTCAGCAAGAATTTTACAAGAATTAGACATCTTACATTTTCTATTCCATGGAAGTAAATGTTCTAAAACTGTAACTAATATTTATTTGCTATAACATATAAATCATTGGGGTGGTCATTAATAAGTTAAACTTTCAAAAAGAATATTTTAAGCACACTCTGACTTATCAACTACTGCTTTTCTTTACAACCATGATTTAATTTCTTCTGAATTTATAAGTTCTTTATCAGAATAAGTCACCAGTTTAGATCATTTCCTTTTCTATGTAAAAGGATTTCACATGGTAAGCTAGAAATTTCTTTATTTAAGGAAAAATCAAGAATGGCCTCACTGGTCCATTTCTAGGGGAGTGTTACACCAAGAGTCAAAACTGACATTAATGCCTACCAGTTCTTTTTGGCATGACAATAATTTATATTCATAAGCAGTTAATGACAAGCAATTGTTCATCAACTGTAAAACTAAATTTTGTAGGCCATAAATTCCTGAGTCAGGAACATCCTGATGCATTTCAGAACTGGGTAAAGAGCCCAGCACATCTCCTGAATAGCTGTGCATGAAATGGGTGACCACTGAGCTTTAACTGGTAATTAGTAAAGTTACAACAGTTCCATGGAACTTCAGAGGATTCTTTAGCAATAATTTGATTGATTGATGAACCAAATAAAACATAAGAAAGGAAACCAATGTGGGGACCTATTTTTGTCAAAGTTTAATATTTCAAAAGAATAAATTATATTTCATATTAATACCTTAGAACAAGACATGAAAGTATTGGTGACTTTTAATTTGATGCTAGTCCTACCATAATTTAGCTTTACCCTTAGAAATTCAATCTTAATTTAGACTAGAAAGTAAATGATTCAGACGTTTTTGTTTAACACATTCCATGAGGGAATTTTTAGTTAATTCCCAGAGGGACACACAACCAAGATATATTTTTTCCCAGTACTCTTTTTAGGAGCCAGTCAAAAAAATTCATTGTGACCTCAAGCTAACTGAGTTATTTAAGGTATTAATTTAACCTTGCTGGACCTTAGAATGATTTTCTTATGATAGCATACTCAGTTCAGGAAAGAGAGAATTCCAATATGACAAACCATAAACACAAGTTAGAACCTAGGATTCAAAAGGAAAAGTTTAAGAAATTTTCCTATTTTCAATATGGGAAACCCAAGAGTGAAGCATGACTGACTCTGAGTCTTCAAGTTTGTGAACGACTTTGACACATACACAACAGTAAGAAGATGCACTCGCCTCCCTTAGGGCAAGTCAGGGAAAAATAAGACACCAGTTGCAAGCTGGGACTTGCACTAGGCACTGGGAAGAATTTTCTGACATTGAAAACTGTTCAACAGTGGAGCGTGGTACCAAGGGAAGTAGGGCAATCTCCATTCTTGGCAGGTTTAGAAATGAAATAGATTCTTATCTGCTTGAATCAAAGCTATGGAGAGAGACCTGAACCACTTTGGGAGACCACTTACAAGACTAAGAAACTACACCAGTATGGCTGGAAAAAATAGACTATGTAAAAACGAAGTGTTTTCAACTGACTATACATTTCCTTTTTCTGTCAAAATGAGAATTTTTTTTCAGAGAGGATGTATATCCTGAGGAAATTATTATTATCTATTTGCGTTTGATAAAAATAGTGCTAACCACATCTAGGTTTTTAGCAGAACTCACTGGCAGGGGTGATGGAAGGCTTTGGCCGTGCCTGCAACAGTCAATTAAGAGTCTTCTAAGACGTTTTTTGTTAAGGGAAACTTGGGAGGGCAGGTCCACTCTGTGTCACAGTTTGCAAAAACCCTTAGGCCGTCCGTGTGGGTCTTCAAAAGATAAAAAGGAAATTGGAACTTCTACACGGCAACTACGTGAGTGAGTGATTCAGCCATTGCTGATGCATAGCATTCTGAGTATTGAGGGAATGCAAGAGCTTTTCCAGGTTACTCTTGTTTTCAATTGGGATGCCACTAAGAAAGTTGTACATGCTCCTATAAGCTTCTGAGTAAAAATTCTTAGAATTGTATCACATCAAAATATCTGATTTTCACACACATAACTATAGCCATTATAAGATTTTTGCACTTACAAGAACATCTTCAAACAAGAAAAGTAGGAAAATTTTCACTTTCTGCAGATTTTTCTTCCCATTAAGATTAATCTTAACCAATATATGTATGTATATGTTATCCCATTTTTGTTGTGTTATAGTTTAAATAAAATGGAGACTCACCTATAAAAACTGATATATTCATTAAAATAAGTGAGAAAAAAAATCCATTTTGTCTCTTATAAAATATAGAGTTAATATTGTTTCTACAGTCCTTTCAGAGGGAAGCTGAAGCAAATGCCCTTAGGGAGTGATTATTATCTATTCTCTCTTGGTTGTTGTTTAGGGTACAATATGTAGTTCTCCCCTGACAACTGGGAAATTATGTTGTGGCAGGAAGGACATCATTCTGCCTGTCTTGAAAAACTTTTCCCAAGGGATCTCAAACTGAGGCAGTGTTGATAAAATGCACACACAGAAAGAAAACTCTCTCTCTCTCTTTCACTCTTAGGTATCTAATAAATTCCTCTTATCATTGGTTAGAGAGAAGGAAAAAAAATTAAATTTAGAAATAAGTAGAAAAGAAAATTGAACATTCAACTTGCATATACTTTCTGCTTAAGTAGTGAGTGCACTAAATTATGGCAATTTCTGCATTACCTTTTCAGCTTTAAGTGGAAATTGGCACACTGTAGATTGGGATATCTTTCTGCAAATAAATCAGTTGCACTTCTGCAAAAGTGTACATGCACACTCATTTGAAACCTCAATACAACGGACAGTATTGTAGCTAAGAATGGATTGATGGATTGATGTAGCTAAGAATGGATTCCCCCAAGGGAATTAGTTATACTGCGTCTCTAGGCTTTCCCAACACACAAATGTTTCAAATGCTTTTTCACTTTTTTCTACTAATGAACTTCACTGTTGTATTTATTGTGCTTGCTGGTAACTACAAGCTATTTCAAGGTTCCAATCCTAAAGCCTCTTACATTTCAGATGGTTTTGAAGTATTACTCTAATTACTCTTCATGCAGGAATGCAACATGCCATTATCTGTATTGGAACACTCTGAAAACAGATCAAGCTTTAGGAATGAGTGCAGTAGAACAGATACTCAGACTCTTTATGGACAAATGAGTTCCTCTGATGTACATTGTTCCCCTTTCTGAAATTGTATGAAACCCAGGGGTACCAAGGACCTTAATTGTTAAGGGCAAAAATATTCTGCCCATTCTAAGGACCATGCCATAGACACAAAGAAAGTCAAAGAATGACTCTTAATGTGTTAAAAAAAATTTTTTTTTAGATTGGTGTGAGGATAAAAGAAAGAGTGGATTTCAAATAATACACTTTTAATCAAATTCAAAAAAAATCACTTATCCTCTCATGGACAAATGCCTGGTCAATCACGATGGGCACAGAAAATGGAGTGACTGAGATTTGAAAGCTTGCCAGGATACAAGGCACTTCCCAGGGGGGATCCACAAGAACGAGGTTAGGCAGGTCCCAGAGAGGTAGGACAGAAGGAGAGATCTCAAACTTACCATGTGTTATCCAAGCTGGATAATCTACCATGAAATCAAGATGACAGCTGTCATTGTCCTCTGAATTTGCTAAAGCACCAAAGTACAAGGAGTAACCTTTCCACATGTCTCTCCCTTCCTCCTTTGTTCCACCTCATTATGAATATATATTGCAGTCATAGTGTGCTGAAAGTTGCAGTCCAAGACATCTGAGATGTAGGTGCTGTGGAAACAGGGTTGGGAATGATGGCACGTTTCCCATAGCATTGGTGATGATCCTGTAACATTTTTTCTTCTGGGACCCTGGAATACTAGAGCAGAGCGTATAAGCATTGTGTTCTGCTCTACCTGTGTTTAGCTGTAATCTTCATATCTCATCTGTGTGACTTCAAGCAAATTGCCTATGCTTTCCAAGTCTGATTCCTGATCTGTAAGATGAATGTTTTAGTATCTTCCTTATAAGGTTACTGTGTGGATTAATTGAGATATTACATATGGGCTCTTGATGCAGATTGTCCCAACCCCAAACATGTATAAAGACTCCTAAAAGAAAATTGGAAAGAATACTCACAGGGATATAAAGAGAAAAACAAATCCTAACATTCATATACTGGAGTAACTAAAAACCTAATCAGTTGCTCTACTTTTTTCACTTACCTTCCATACCTCTTGCTCTACTTTCTGAATCTACTGCAGGATTCCTAGATGCAAAAACCGGTTTAAACTCAAACTTGCAACTCCCATTAATGTGATTCAACTGTTCTGCTCTTTTTTCCCAAAGGATGCAGAATGACAGTGAAGACGTGCTCTCCTAAACTGTTGACGTATTAATGCCTTTCTTAATTTCTTAAAAAAAAAAAAAAGACTGTGGAATGTGGAAGCAGTAGATAGGACGTGTTCCTCTTATCTAAAGCTCCATCTATCTCTCTAGCTCCTCTGGCACAATAGAGGGTGGGCAATAGCACATCTCTCACCTGTAACCCAGCTTCCTAATCTCTTTGCAATGTCCCAAGAGACATATGACCTATTAGTGATGACTGTTGCCCCCAAAGGTAAATTCACCTGTTATCATGCATCCCTGCATCCTGCCTGCTGCATGTCACGTACGCTTGCTACTTCCTCATTACATCATTGTAACTTTTCCTTGCTGGGGTATATAAAGGATTTGTCAACTTCATTAAAGTGGGCCTGGACATGCTTCCCAGGATCCCCGTTCTGTAGGCTAGCCTCACAGATAGCTATCCATTTCTTCAGTCTCAATTTCTTCCTCACTCCACACACACACACACACACACACACACACACACACACGACTCCTAACAAAAGACCTGCTGGCCTGGCCAATCCAAATGGAATGTTGTGAAATTACTGGGCCAGTGTCCCCTGGTGTCAAGTACATTAATAGACATTTCCTCCTCTGAAACTTCCTGGGAGTTTTAAAGACCTCCCTAATCCATGATAATGAGATTTAAGTTCTACTTCCCATTTCCAAATGACTGGAATTAGAATTTTACCAAATTTCCACTAAGGCTGCTCTTTGCCTTCCAGCTACAACTCTTCATATACTATTTGATATTCTGAAATTTGTTAAATCTTCTATTTCTACAAAATATCTCTCACTGATTAAATTGCTCTTTAAAACCAAGCCCTTATTCAAGGAGTCTACTAAAAGTTTACTTTTAATATACATAAGTATATTTATTGAACACACACACATAGTTCCTGGTTTTATGACCCACTTTTATCTTCTTCCTGAACAAAGCTGTCATATCAGCTTCCAAGATATGTCTTCATCAGGTTTTCATAGTAATGGGAAAGCAAACTTGCATTTAGCTCATCCACATCACAGACACAGGCTGTTTTTTCAATCTCTACATACACAACATACTGGACTACCTGAAAACCTCGAAATTTGTCTTTGTACTACCATCCTTTCCACCTATCTGAATCCTATCCATCCCTCTAAGTTTAGCCCAAGTTAACAAAAACCACCTTCTTTCCTCCCTGTGATAATCCTTATGGTTGTCCCAGCAATTGCTCAAGTTTGTGATATAGTCAGGTTACTTCACTGATAGAAGGGGATGCAGGAACCCCCAACTGTTAAGGGGTGCATGCTCTGAAAGGGATTTGTCCATCCACATACACAAAGGAAACAGTATCTCCAATAATGTAAGGTTTTTAATAGAATTTGTTTGCATAGAATAAGAGGAAAATTATATTCCTAATAAAAATCTGAAAATTACCCATCCTCTTATGAGCAAATATCCAGGCAAACATGTTATCCCCAAAGTGGCGCTGCTAAGCTACCTTCAGCAAGGAACCACAAGAAGTGAAAAGGCAAATCTCTGAGAGTGGGATAGAAGGACAAAGATGAAATGCAAAATATGCTACATCCAGATAATGGCTGCCATTATCTCAGTCAAGGACCAAAAGAGTTCCCAACATCTCTCACTCCTATGTTTCTTTTCCAAATCTCTCCTCCAACTATCTTTACATGTGTCTCTTCCATGTGTCTCCTTCCAGATAATTGCCCAACTGTCATCCTTCCAACAGCACTGGAGTATAAACCAGAGCGGGACAAGCAAGCACACTGAACATGTTCAGTAATAAATCATACATGGTTGTTAGTGTATATAATATATAAATTTAACCATATATATTTAACTATACAATTTAACCAGTATTCTCAGCAAACTTGTTTTCTAAATTGCTTAGAAAAAACCCTGATAAGTTCAAAATATCTAGGGTGATAAAACTCATCTAGTTGTCCAGGTACAGAGGCATAAATTGCATAACTGGTCCCAGAACACCCCGGCAAGTGATGGCTCTCGCCTTCCCCTACCATTTTCACTCCATGTGAATCCACCAATATCTGATGCCACACAATTAAAAGAAGGTAAAGAAGTAGCTTCATTCCTCCTGTTACTTAGAAAAAGCAGTAACAACTGAAGTGCTTATCCAGGAACATTTTAACTCCTAAAATTAAGAACACTAGGATCAGTTTGAGGGCTTCCTGAAGACCTTCTAGAAACTCCAGCTAAGGGACAGAGCTCTCGATTCTGTATGTTATTTCTTGACTGCAATCAGATGCTGTGAAAAGAAAAAACCAACAAAGATGAATGGACTCTGCTCCTTGTCCTCACAGTGCTTACAATCTGACCAGTGAAATAAAATGCATTCACTTTAAAAATGAAGTGGCATATGATTAAGTACCAAATGAGGAGGTGATCAATCAACGGCCTGTCAGGTTGTTAATCTGCAAGCTGGCCTGTCAGCCACAGCTCAGTGCACAATGGCATGAGTCAGGATGCAGAGAGACTGGGACTAGAATGGCTTGAGGCACTTAGATGTGTATAATCAAATCAGAAAAGCAGCTGCCACAGGGAGGGAATAAAGCAAGATGGGGAGCTCCCTCCTGCTTTCCACCTCCCACCTGTTTAATGGACACTCACACCTCTTTGTTGAGAAGGATCTTCACATCTCTTTCCACCCCCTTCACACCTCTCACCTACTTAATGGACACTCACACCTCTTTGTTGAGAAGGATCTTCATATCTCTTTCCACCACCCCCCCACCTCATTTTAGGGAAGAAGTGTATTTATGTTCTTTTTTATTTTTTTTCTCAGTGTATTTCAGTTCTGCTTTTTGGCATGTTCTAGCTCAAGCTCATTTAACATGATTTAAAATATTCTACCTTACCTCTTTATTCATTTGCTACTTTAAAGTTTCTCTTCCCCACTTGTGTTTTATTATCACCTCTACATTCTAATCATGTTCCCAGCTGCAAATATCATCACACAACCTTGTTTTAGCAATAGAATTCTTTTTCTTTTATCCTCTAATTGGAATTTACCTTCAAACCCTTGCAAAATTCCTTCCTGCAGACACCCCATTTTATTACCAGTCTTCCCTATGATTCACACCATCTCATGTTCAGAATTTCTTTCTTCAGGAAACCAAACATTAGCTTTTTCTTTAAGCTTCTTTTAGTTACTCAATTTAAACCACTGTGAGAACCTGAAATCCACCATAAAATGCATACTTTAATTTGTAACAAAAACAAGTTAATTCCTACAGGATAAGATTAGAAGAACCTCACCTTGCCATGTACTAGACATTTATGAAGGGGGGTTGAAAGCAGAAAGAACAGATTTCCTCCTTTGAAAAAAAATACATTTGGTCAAAATATTGTCATATGTATTTTTTCCCAAATAAGAGGGACAATTCTTAATAAAAAGTGTCCAGATGTAAAAAACAAACAAACAAACAAAAAAAAAAACAAGACTATTGAATTCCACACACCAGAAACCAAGTATGAACATGTCAACCTGTGATTCATTGAAAGGCCATAGATGACTGTCCCAAGCTAGAGGCCATCTGAGAAATAAGGAGGAAACTTGTCCTTTGCCAGGACCTACTAACTGCCTTCTATAAGTAGTGATTGCCAGGACAAACTGCAGGAGCAACAAAGATTCCTTTTTTGGTCGTTCTTTGTGAATTTTTCTACCACTGAGAAAACAGGCCAGGGCCATCCTAAGGGGGCAGCTGCTACATTTAGAATGAACATCCAGTATGGCAAAGTGAAAGGATAAGATTATGAAGTAGGTTTTGAGAGATTCCTCAACATGGGAATGACTGGACCTAATTACCAACAAATCTGCAGTGTGGTTACCCAGAACTGGGATACCTACTATTGAGATTCTATAGTCTAAAATCAGGACAATGGAAACTGGCACATGAAAATAGCCAGCAAGTGATATTCTTTAACAATTATAAATAGTTTCCCTTTAAATCTTAAATTCAGGGGTGAAATAGAGTAATAGAAATTAATATGTATTCTCGAGAGGAGAGAAAAGCACCAGATTAAAGGAAAATTGCTCATATTGAACAATGATGCTATTTACCTTAGAAAAAAATCCTGAACCAAAGCTTTCCGTATCTTATAAATATACTCACTCAACCTCCGACTATATCCCAGAATCAGAATATAGCATCAGTCTCTCAGAAATCTGTAGTCCACTGTTCAGATTCTGTCTCTTGACCATTAGCATTATAGAGAAGACTAAAGACCCTCACACATAGTGACAGTTTGATAAATTAGTATGAATTACTAATTCTTCATCAACACCATAACTTTTCAATATTTATTCTAGTGAACACAATTACTCTACCAAAGTCTATGCATCTGTGAGAAAAAACTCTAAGAACGTGATACTTAGCTCAGCACCCAGTCAGCCTGATCTCTGTTCTTTCAGATAAACATGGGGCAATAAGGGATTTGAACACATAGGATCACAAGAATGACAACCATGCAAGGGATGAAAGAAAATTCAGCCTGGAAAGCAGAGGTGGTGTGCACAGGACTCAACAACAATCTATGTCTTGACACACAGTTGATAACAAGATATAAGGCAAAGAAGTGGTGTCCTGAGAATGAAAATCTCAAGGTGAAAATTCCCAAATCTTAATGTGAGCCACAAGCTGGAACAAAAGTATTTTCAAAATGTATCTCCGTCCAGATATAAGATAAAAGACTTGCATCTGGAATTTAGAAAAAGGTCTTATAATTAATTAAGAAGCCAAAGAACCCACTTTGAAAAAGAAGATATGCAGGTGGTATTTAGGTATATGAAACAATAGCTATTAGTCATCAGGGAAATGAAAATTAAAACCACAATGAAATACCAATAGCACCTACTGAAAATACTAAAATTAAGAAGTTTTGTCTACCACCAAAGTGTATACAAAAATGGAGAAACTGAAACTGTCATAGTTTTGGTTGAGGTGTAAAATGGCAAACTATTTTGGAAAACAGTTCAGCAATTTTTACATAGTTTAATGTACCTTTACCCAATCAAAACCTAGTCATTCGTTTCCTAAGTAGAAAACTGTAATCACAGCCATATGAAATTGTAGACCAATGTTTGTAGTAATTTTCTTTGTAATAGCTCAAGCTAGAAACATCTCCACTATTCAATAAACATTCCCAAACATTTCCACTGTTCATAGTTCAATAGATAAACAATTGTAGCATATTACTACCATAATGGTGTGCTCTGTAACAATAAAGAGATTATTGATACATCTGACAATGTGGATGAATTTCAAAATAATTTTGCTGAGAAAAATAAAACAGACCAAAAAAGGAGTAATATTGTGTAATTTGCTTATATAAATTTCCACAAACTGAAGTTATATGATACATAGCAGAAGTTGCCTATAAAAAAGTAAAATAAAATAAAATTAGGTGAGGTTACAAAGAATAGCATGAAACTTTTGGGGAGTGATAAAAATGTTCCCTAATGACCATTCTAATAGATTTATTCAGGTAAATATGTCAAATTTGTCAAATTTTACACCTTACACAAGTACAATTTGCTATGTTTCAACTATACATCAATATAGCATTTTTTCATAAGGAATGACCATGTTTTCAGACCTAAACTTCTGTATTAATTTCAAGATTTCAGTGTATTCCTAAATAAAATGTGAAACAATAATTCACACACACACACACACACACACACACAGGTGCCATTAACCTACTACAGCATAGGGAATGGGAACATATTTGAATCCACTTATATTTAAAGGAAGAATTAAATGAAAACACAATTCCAATTAAGTAGGAGACAAAAACTGGTTGATGACAACCTAGGCAAATACCAGAAACATGAATACATGCGCTAAGACTTCAATCCCACCATTACTCACTGAGGGATCTTGTGGATTATTTCGACATTTGTGAGCCTGATTATATTTTTATAAAATATAATATTCAAAATAGTACTAAAAAGTAATACTAAAAGGATCTACAACAGACGTAACATAGAAGATCAGATGGGGAAAAACAGGTGAAAGTTTTTGTAAAACTATAATCATATGATTAACAACCACATTAACAACTATAATAATTATGCTATGATGGGCAGATTCAAAGAAAATTTCACTAATACATGTTTTTCTCCACAGACCTTTGAGTTAAGAATAAAATTAGGACTGTGATTTCTCCCCTCAATCAATAATGAAACTGTGATCTTCTCCCACATCTCTCAATCTTCACAGCCCATATCATGGGCATGGCATAACAGTGTCTTCTGTGATTTACTTTGAAGGAAATCCAAATGCATAAGCAGATGCATCTTTACCTTTGGAGGCTGAATTTCCCACTGTGTTGGCTTTTCCAAGCTCTGTGGAATATAGTGTTGGCAGAAATTTTTATGAATTAACTTTGCTGTACAATAAATCTAGCATGAAGTTGGTCTTCAAATCTATTTTTTCAACATATACACGTCAGTAGAAATCAACACCATTAACATAAGAGAGAATGGGACCATTCTTATTAAAAAGTAACACTGCATATGTTTCTTCTTATATTAAGATGTGTTTTAACTAAAAAGGAGGATATACAAATGAGTTTCCTAGGTTGGGGCACAGCTGGATGAATGGGGAAAAGCAAGGAAACAGGGTATTTTTCCTCCACTTAACTGAGGGTTTTTTTTGTTCATTCACCCCACTTCATTCATTTCCTCACTATCTGTATCTCTGCTTTTCTGTAATCTTTTTCAATTCCCCTCTTCTGCTTCCTTCTGTTCTAACACTCACCACTCATTGATGATTTGATTAAATGTATCTCATGTTTTCCAGTAGCCCATGAAATAGTCGAATAAAAATAAAATGGGGAAATGAAAATAAATCATATCTTAAAATGATATTATGCCAACTTTCAATTTCCCCATATGCTAGCAGCAATAGAACACAATAAAAAAGACTTCATTAAATCATAAGAAATATTGCTTTAGCCCTGTCTTTAATAATATGCTTAAAAAGTAAGAATAATCATTTTACTTTACTGTCAGTGAATTTCAAAATGGGTAAATAAATAAGTTAGGGGAGAAATTTGGCAAAAATAAAAACACAACAAACTATTACGCAGTGCTAAATATGTATAATATCCTCTATAAAATTATATTATTCTATATATTATAGAAATTATTCTTTATATATTATATACTAATGTGAGATACAGAATAGATATCATGTCATATAATACATTGAATTACCTAATATTTGTGATATTGATTTACATATAATTTATATACTTACATAAAAATTCATAAATATTCTCACTGAATTTCATTCATTATTAATATCATGTATCCATGCTTCTCCATTAATGTAGCAGAAAAAATCCTATTATCAAAAGATTTATGCTATATATGTTCATTATCGTTTTTATGCAGATTTTCACCTCATTTTATATAATGTTATGTAATATCCTAAACAACTTTTCAAAGGAAAAATTTAAATCCAAAAAATGTAATCTGACCCTTTATGACTGTCCACTTGCTTGTTCCCATTTCACATTGACCTTGTATGCTATGGAACTGCAAACAACCAGAATGCTCCCAAGGTACACAAAGTGGAAATAATCAGGTTCACCTTCATATAGCTAACGAATTAAAAATATGGATTAATTATTTTAAGAAACTGTCTGAGCTGCAATTGCTAGAGAATTTTACCTTCAAGAGTGCTACCCTTTTGGCTTGAGTTGGAGTTGAATTTATGTATACATGAGCGTATAGAGTTTAAAAGACCCTTTTGTGTGTTTAGGGAACTCCTGGTTTAGGTATGGGGAGGGCAGGCCCTGTTCCCACTTTAAAAACTAGATGGGACAAATTTACCTTCTCCCTGCCTCCTCACCATAAGGTACAAACATGTGGCATGGGTCAGTGAAATGGGTTTTAAAGCTGAAATCACTGATCAAAGAGGAACAGGGAAGCACTGATTCTGGCCAACACAGGGCACAATCCATGATTCTGCTGCGATTCCATGCTGTGACCAATGCCTGAGATACTAGCTCTAGGCCAGTAATAATATCCAGCAGCAGTACACCATTTGTGTGGCGACAACATCCCAGCTATCCAGCTTCTCTCAGTTCCATCATTTAGTTCAATCTTCACATCAATTGCAGGAGTTCCCCAACGTCACCTAGTCAATTCCACTCTAGCTTGGCTTAAGCTAGAATTTGATTTCTCTTGTAAAACCAAAAGCCCTGACAATATGCTGTACATCCATTTTTTCCCCTCAAATCTGTATTTGGTGCCAATGCAACCCAAACGGTGTACCTGGAGCTTCTTCTGGGTATACCCCATACACATCAGGGGGCTCACCTTTCTGGATTAGTGGCTTGTGGAGTCTCAGGGGAGTTCACGAGGTTCTGGCTATTCTGGCATATCCTCTGGTGTGGGTCAAAGGTCTCCCTGTCCTGAACAGGCACTGGTTTTGTCTTCAAGGGGCCTGTGAGGCTGCTGATGCTTGATACCTCCCAGCACAGGTCCAGGGTCCCACCATATTCCTGTTTTCAGACTTGCCCTTCATGAATTTGTCCGTCAGATCATTCAACGCTCTTGTATTCTCCTTTAAAGTTGTCACAATTTGCAATATTTTCCTACCCTCTGAACAACTCTCTCATTTAGAGTTTTTTCTTCACTCAAGAAATGAAGATATTTGACTATTAGCTCCTGTCAAGCATAGAAATGCAGCAAGGATCCAGGTACAATAAGCATATAAGTCAGTGAGCCAACTTCTCTCAGGGATTAACTTGCTTCCTGAGGTCTAGACTCTGGGGATCTTTCCCCAAGAGTGCTGTTGATGCTCTCACGGTCACTGTTAAGTGGTGTCAAATGGAATGACAGTCATGTTCAACATAGAGACATAAGGGGGAATGTCCCTGGACTAAAAGCCAGAGGTTGTTTGGCTACCACCCAAGATGAGACTTAATCTTGTGATGTTCATTATAGAGTGTAGCCCAAAAGATGTAAGAAATTATTTTAATAATACTCTAATATTTAACTGTGCAAAGTATAAAGACAATAGCATCAATAGTTATAAACTCGGATCCCCCAGAGGAATGATTTTAGTCCAGAGCTGAGCTTCTATTTTATCTATAAAATGAGGATAATACCAGAAACAAGGAGTTCTCATGGAGATTAAATAATTATGTAAGATACCTGTCAAATTGCAAAATAAATATTAATTTTTAATCCTTCCCTGTTCTTTTAATATAAGATATTAAGTATTAATTTTAAGAATTAATGATATATAAATTAAAGTATTAAAATTAAATGTCTTGTACATGCCCTGAAGATGTCCTGTATGTATTAAAGAGTCACATAAATATAGAGCATTTGGTAACTAGCACACTACACTCAGGGAAGTACCATTATTAATTATTATATATATTCTTTAATTAATTCTGTCCTAATTTTCTTATCTTAGTAGAACATGGTATTCCCAAAGTAACTATTACTTATCATTTATATTTGTTGAAAGGAATCAAGGACTAGGCATTCAAAGAAAGAAGATAAACTGAAAGTCAATTCTTAAAAGTCAGCTTCTCTTTGAAATTCATTTTATGTCACCAGAGGATAAGACCCTTGAAGGTAAATGCATTAATTACTTTTTGCATATTCCAAATCCTGCTGATTGTAGATGTCTTATCAACAACATTTAGAGTTCAATTTATTAAGTGAACAGTTCAAAGTATTTCTTGTTAAGTATATGTGTGACACGGGATAGTAAAAAAAAAAAAAGCAGAAGATTTGGAATTAGTTTCATGGATTTGAACATAAGTCCCAGAATAAAATATTTCACATTCTGAGAAGACATGGATGCCATGAAGAAAGATTCCCAACAGATGTCTGCATTTAGGTCTGAATTAGTCACTTTAGCATCACACATGGAGCCCAGTTCACCACTCTGCCTTCAGTTGAACTCCCATTCTTAGCATAAAACTTTGACTTCTGTTTGCTGAAGTATTAAGTCTGCCTCAAATCCCGCATGCCAAATGTAAAATCTATGAGTCAGAATTCTTTCTTCTCCTTTCTTCCCATATGAAAACAGACATACTTCTTCCTCCATAAACTAACTTCCAGTTTACCCAGCTATTCCCCATCACCCCTGCCTTCTCAGAAGCTGCAACCCCCTTTATTATTTAGTTTCCTGTATCTGTACTACTCACATCTGACTGACTCTCTTCCACCATGTTGAAAATGCTGCAGACATCTCCATCTTTGAGAACAACAAACCCAAACCAAGTACCTGTTAACATTATATCCCTTGATTTAACAATCTCTTCCTACTCCCCCTTTCAGAGAAAACACTATCATAGAACTTGCATCCTACTTACTCCACAAGCAGCAATCATTCCCATTATGCCTCTAAAACCATTTCATCAGATTTCCAGCAATGACCTTATTGCTAAATGCAGTGGGTGTTTATTTGTCCTCCTCTTACGCGCTCTGCAGTATTTATCAATGTTGACCCCCTTTTTAGAGCTTGATAGTCCCCTCAGACCATATTCTATTAATTTTTTTCGAACCTACTTCTCAGCCTCAAATTTTATCCTACTCTCTATTTTAGACTTACATGAAGGTTCTTTTTCCCTTGCTCATTCTTTTCATGTTGGCACTCCTCAAGTTCTTCTACCCAAGTTTCATTTCTCTTCTCACTATTCTCTATCTTAACAATCCTCTCTACTCACCAAATTGCAACTATGTCTGTCTTCAACACCCATGAACATCCCCAGAAACTTATTGTTTAGTGAATACCTTTAGGGTGATTCACTGTAGACCATGTTTGGAAAGAGAAAACACTTCATTCAAGTCTGATTTTTGTTCCTTGGGCAGTTTGCACTCTGAGAGTAGGTTACAAAATGAGAAAAGAGTACTACAGTGTAGGGTAGCTTGCCCAGTTTTGACAATAATGGAATTGTTGTCATGGAATATCCAGGGCAGTCTATCAAGAGATCTAGGTTAGCAAAACTCCCACTGTTAGAAGAAAAATAAAATGAAGGACAATAATATAAATGGAATCATAGGTGATGATAATGTACATTCTGTGGTAAATTCCTCACTTTTACCTGGTGAGGTATGTTCTCCAGCTGCCAAAGACAAATTCAGTGTTCATGACATTGTAAATAAATCACTTTTTTTTAGGGGAAATACAACTTTCTCCCCAGGGTTTGGGAGGGTTCCTTCTTGCTAAGACAACATTTTTACAACTGACTCACAATATCACATGAGCTACATCTCACGATAGACTTCTTCTAGTATCCTCCATCAAGGCTTATGACATTATGCCTAAATGTTCTTCAGAAGAAATAATGCTTTGGGGAGCCATTATAACATAATGCAAGCCTTCAGATTCCAATAATCTCATTTGGTTCACGGTGTGAACCTTAAATTATCTGAGGAATGTGATTGACTTCACATACGTTAATTAACTGACATTGTCATAAACACTGGGTAATAACAAGTACTCCCTGGCAAATATGTAGTTGTCAGTGTTCACCCATTTTCATTACAGATGAGGAGTTGGGAATTTCACTGAAATCCTTTTGTAGATGCAAAAAAAAAAAAAAAAAGGCTGCCTGCAATCAAAAAATTATAGTAAAATTGTCTGAGCACTTTTTCAGATTGAGCACTTTTTTAGATAGGTGAAACCAGATGATCACTTCCAGCAAACTAATCACATCAAAAGAATTTTTGCTTTAGAGCAAGATTGCTCCCTGGCGAGCCCTCCAAAATATATCATTTGGAAATACAACCCAAGGAACAGAATAGGGTTACTTTTTGTGGAAGAATTATTACACATCAGATAAAAAATGGACAATACCCATAATTATAATAGCCTTACATTCTGAGTTTTTTTCATGATAATATCTGACAGTTCAGTACTATGATCACCAAAGCTATCCTATTTCTCCCTCTTCTATACAAATGGGAAGATTGTAATTCCCTGTCTTCTTGGAAATTGAGCATGAGCATGGCCATGTGATTTGATCTGGTCAATGAGATCTGGGCAAGAAGAAACCTATTCTCTAGTGGAAGATTTAGAACCAGTGTACAATTCTGCACTCTCTCTTTTCCTCCATCCACAATCATAAAAAGGCTGCCACAGAGCTTTCTTTAACCAAAATCTTTCTATGAGATTCTAGAGTAGGAGTTTACCAACTATACCATTCTGCCTTTCTGTCTCTCAAACATGTGTTGTACTTATGCAGCAGCTGGCTTATTTTTCAGTCTTAGTGTATGCTGAATGCTCAGCCTAGAATGCCTTTTTCTCTCCACATAAATAATTCCTTCTAATAAGACCCAACTCAGATCACCTGTTCAAAAGGCATTCCTGAATCACTATGTCATTCTGTGGCTACCTTAGAAACACATATTTTTTTTTATTGCTTTCAGAACATCTTAGACATTCTTCTAGTGTTGCATATTAAAGTGAAATGATCTGTCCCTCCCTCATTTGATTTTTCATTGAAGCAAAAACATATTTAGAATCTCTGTATTCTCAGTTCTTAACACAGCCAAGCACATAGACTATGCTCCATAAATGTTTGTTGGGTAAATAACATAATAAGTAAATGAAAATGATTGTATTTTGAGGCAAAGGGGAGAAGTTTTCCCAAAGATCCTGCTAAAAACAACAAATTTGACTTTCTACTACTTTCTAGATAGCATGTTGTGACCATTATATAAATAAGTATGAAATGAATATCAAGTTAAAGTAATTATGTTCTTCTTATATCTAAGTTTACCATTATTTGGAGAAGCTTCATTGTGGGAAATTTGTTATTTATTTTCTCCAAATTTTTATACATATTTATACAAGTTAATTCTAGTGAGCATGTCCAATTTGGTGATGTTGGGAAGACCAATTTTTCTTCATCTGTTAATAAGAAAGCAGACCACATATTTCTGTCTTTAAGTGACTCTCTATACTGAAAGATACCTCACAAAATTTTAACCATAAGCACAAAGCAGTAGCCTTTTTAAACCAAACCAGAAAAAGAAAGCTTAGAATAAGGACCTGAAGTAGAGATTACAAGTGTTGATTGTTCTCCAACCTACAGATAAAAACTATGGTGGCAATTTTTACAAAACAATTAGCATACTAGTATTCTTCCTTCTGCTTATGAAAGCCAAGTTTCAGGAAGTGAAATGTGTCCCTCCCATTATATTAATATAGTTGGAGATGGTGTTGGCAATTTGGACTGGTTTATGAAAAAAATAGAAACACATTCAAATGTTAGTTCTTTAGTTTCATTATTGCACTGACAGAACAAAAACAACCATGTGCACTCTTTCATATTCATGGGACTTAGCATCAAGAGTCTTACCATCTACTCCTTCCAATAAGATATATTAAAAAGAAAACGAATGGCCAAACTTTCTCAAAGTCTCAGGAAATGACAAACGACAAACAAAACAAAACAACTTCAGATCTTTCTAATTTGAATTTTATTTTTCTGATCGATCTTTCATGAGAGATGGTGTGTTCCTGAGGATGTTGCACATTTTGTATTCTTCTCTGGATAAATATAGGAACTGGGCAAACAAGCACTAGTCACTGAAATATGCTGGCCTGTCCCATGATAGTACTCTTGGGAGAGTAAGTAAAGGACAAGAAATTTTGTACTTTCTCTCAAGATGAAATTCTGCATTCTAATTTAGTCAAATAGAGCCATTCAGCCAGTGGGAGCATCACGAGGTCACAGGTGTTCAGTAGCATGCATCATAACCAGGAAATACATATTAAATAGGACATTCCTTGAAAAATAAGCTCACTGGCACACAAGAGTGCCCTCCAAGAGAGTAGGCTGAAACTTCCCTGGCACCATCCTTCACCACCTAGAAATTAGAAATAATAATAATCATGATATCTGACATGGAAGGTGAATATGATGCTTATTCACAATGACAACAGACAGAGCTAAAGATTCATACTCTTTCTGAATCATTATTTTATAGATGAGCTAACAGATAACCTAAGCAGTCCCAGAGTCTGACACAACAGGACTGCAGTCTCCATGTGTCTGCCTTCCTAGCCACACTTACATTTCAGGCTAATCAGCATGGAAAAGCCATGAACAACTGGTTGAACCTTCACACCCCTTCTCATAGTAGTTCGGTGATGAGGAGAGGTGAGTTACCAGATGCCTCACTTGAGAGCAAAAACATGCTGGTTTAAGAACATACATTGTACACATTTGGTTTATGATATTCCATGTCAGGAGATCAGGATTAAAAAGAGGCTAAAAGAACCAATTGGATTGACAAGACAGGTTATATTTTTGTTCAAAGACATTTACTTGTGTTTTAACTCCTCAAAACAAGGTAGGTTATCTGCAGCCAGAAGTGGACAGTGCCCCCCATTCCCAGGAAATGGATTGTCTACAGCTGGTCAACCATAAATCTAAGTGAATTGTAGTATAGAAAACTAGATTCTCATTAGAGACCAAGAGTGAATAAGACAGAACTAAACCTATTGTTTGAAATCAAACCTCTCTCAGAATTCATCCCTGCTATAGTACTTATTTGAAAACCAACCAGAATCTTCCTCTCAACTGCCTTTTATTCCTTAGCTAGAACTCCCCTGATTGCCTCCAGTAAAAAACCTCAACTCATCAGTTTATCCTATGAAATACCACTCAATATTGAACCTACAACTAGGAAAACATGGAAAACACACAGTGTGTGCACCTATCACTCCAATATTACGGATAATGATTCATTATATAGAATGATCCACTTAGATTTTCCATGGTAAAGTCTTGGGAAGGGAAATGCAAGTGCAAAAGTAATTTGCAAGGAACTATTTCTCTTTTGAGAATCTTTAAGCATGTCAGAATTTCTCTGCTTTTGCAAGAAAAAGATTTGTTTTGCTCTTTGATTCATCTTATCATTAGATAACTCCTTTCTTCTTTCTTTCATACTTCAAAGTGGCCTCAATCCCCACTTTCACCCTGATCTGATTTTTAAAGCTTAGACTATTAACCTAATAGAGCCACATTTGAAATGCATCTTTAATGTATGAAGGAAGCAAACAAAAATAAATTCTCTAAGTAAAAATGTCAAGCCCTAGTAAAATAAGATGGATTTATTTTTCTTTTGTATATCTGCAGCATAATTTGTTTCCATCATTAAAAGTCTTGTGCAGAATATCAAGATTCATGATTTTTTCCCTAGCAGAAAACACTAGCCTATTTCCTCCATTTAAAATGATTTAACTTCCCAGAAGACATTGTAAGAAGGCTTGGAGTATGTTCAGAGGTTCTCAGAAAATTAGGCATCATCATGTCCTGGGATGAGCAGACCTTCAGAATGCCTAAAAGTGAATTATTTAAGAGAAAGAGGGAATGGAGACCAGCAGTAGAATAATAACTTCTTAAAACTTCCAAATATTAGTAATGTAGAAAATAATGATTTAACGAATAGCTTATTATTTTGCAGATACAGACCTTTCAAGGTCACAACATGTCCCTAAAACAACTGCACAACATGCACACTAGTCATGAAGTGTACATTAATGCTGTCCCTTAGCATTTGTTCAAAAGAAATTCTACTCTACTCCAACTCAGCCATGGTGCCTGATGCCCTGGGCTTATATTCACATCCTAAAGGGAATATGTGTCTGCTCACATTTTTTAATTTGTTGGTGGATGACTATTTTATGTAATCAACACACTATTGTAAGAAGCCAAGCATATCTATAAGCTAAGTTTAATACTGTAATCAAATAAAATGTACAATGGTACTTTGGGATGCATACTTCATTATTACATATCACAGTAATTAAAAATAAAATTGGTAAGTTTATGCAAATGAACCAAATTAGTATTACTTTTGTGTATTCATATCAATAAGAATTAGATTTGGCTGCTGGTGAGGGAGAATTCAAAATAGAGATATAAAAATGATTGACATTGATTTTCTCACTCATCAAAGGATTCTGGCTGGAAGACAGAACTTGCCTTTCAGACATCACATGGAAAGTTCCTGTGGGGATGAGATGGGAGTTTTGAAATTTTTGGAATCAATCCTACAGTCCTGTGGGGATGAGATGGGAGTTTTGAAATTTTTGGAATCAATCAACAGTCTTCAAGAGAGCTTGGACTGAGGGCAGGACTCACTGTGTAGGGTGAACTGTCCTGGTGTGGGGGACTGTCCTGTTTTAGCTCAAAACAACCAAGAAATCTGTCACCAAAACAGGCAAGCCTCTCTACAGTGCAGGAAAGAAGACAAGCCCAAGATGTTCTCGTCAAGGTTGCACAAGTCCTTAGGGGGTAATCCCTTCACCTGTTCTGACTCAGGTCTGGTAACAAGAGCTCTGGTCAATCCTGTCAGGCAGGGCACCAGATCCTGCTGCCTCTCTAACTTTACCCTGTTCAACAAACAGTTGTTAAACACTTATTCTGTTTTTCAAAGTTCATTATTCTATTTTATAGTTCTTTTCTATTGAGGTAACATTGGTTTACAACACCATATATGATAATGTATACAGGTTCATATCTCTTCAGATGTATGTTACCACACCACACACACCACCAAAGTCATAATAATACCATATTGTAAGGCTTTGGGTCTCCTTCCCCCATTATTTTCAAACCCTATCCCCATTCTGGTTGCCTCAGTTCTACAGTTGTTTTGGTTTAGTTTTGTCCTTTCCTTTGTTTTTAGATACTCATTCTAAATCAGGGAACTATTTAGGTTCATTTATTCAGGTTCACCTCACACTCACCTCAGGATCCAGGTTCATTCCTGAAAATAATGAAATTTGGTACCCAAGGCAGAATATGCCATTTGTTCAGCACAATTTTCTTCTGTCATCCACAAAAATTTTGGTCAACATTAATCAAAGAGGAGAAAAAATCCATATGAACTCTTCTAAACAGCAGAAGACAAAACTCAAAATATTCAATTGCTGTAACATTTGAAAGATATTAAGGATGAATATGAAACACTCTAAAAATATTTTCATAATATATTAAGTGCAAAAAAAGTAGATTTACAGAATAACGTTAGCAATGTGATCAGATTCTATACAACGAATGTATAGTATTTATGTACTTATCTATTGAGTAGGTTTTGGGAAAACATACACTAAAATGATAACAGTTACCATCAAGTGTGGGAAACAGAAAGAAACAAGAGTGATGAAGAAGAGAGCTATTTATTCAAAAACTTTATGAAGGCAGAATGTAAGGACTTCTGGCAATTTTGGTTTGCGGTAACCGTGGGGGTTTTACTTAAACTGCTTTGTCTTAAGTCCTACATGAACTTTTGTCTGTTTTACAACATTTAACTGCACAGGTTCTGTCTGTTTCTTCCTCACTCTTGGTGTTTTCTTTCTGACTTATACTATTCTTGCTGATCATTTTGGTTTTGTATTGCTGTTGTCGTTTCCCTCAAGAATTTGTGTTTCATTTTTCTTTTCTTATAAAACAGCAGGCTGGGTGGAGGTAAGCTCTACTAGCTCCTGTTTGTCTGGGAAAACCTTTATTTCACCTTCATGCTTGAATGATATTTTTAGGATGGCATATTTTTGGCTGACACTTTTCATCTTATGGGATACTGAATACTTCCTTATACTCAGTATGGAGAGTGACTGCGCTAAGTTCTGGAAAAATTTTAACTTGGAAATCTTTCTTTGTAAATTATTTTTTCCCCATGCTTCTGGCAAAACTTTATCTTTGATTTTTGGTAGTTTGGCAACAATGTGTCTAGAGGCAAGCTTTTGACATTTGAAATTTTAGGTTTTCTCTCTGCTTCCTGGGCGTCCATGTTCCATTCATTCTTTAGGTCTAGGATACTCTCAGTTATTATTTCTTTGAATAGGGTTTCTGCTCTCTATTCTCTCTCTTCATCTAATTGTTCTTAAGTTTCCTTATTTAACTGAATCTGATGTTTCTCGGAGTTTCTTCATTTTTCCTTCATCTTGATTATCTTTTTCTAAATGGGTGATTTGTTCATTTGAATATTCTATATCTGAAAGTCTTCTGCCAGCTTAATTCTATTTAAAGTACTTTCTAAATTTGTCTGCATTTCAGCCAAAGTCTCTTTTTATAATATTTTTATATATTCAATCTTTTCGGTGAAGAATTCTTTTTTTTCTGGGGTCTCCTAAGTTCTTAGATCTGCTTTTCTGCCTTTGACTCAGCTTCCAATGGTTTTGTAAAAAATCACCACAACTTAATGGCTTTAGCATTAAACAATAGAAACTCATGTACTCACAGTTTTACAGATCAGATTGGTTTTTTTTAAAGGTGTTGGTTTGGGATATCTATTTGACTCTACATACGTGAAATTATATTATATTTGTGCTTCTCTGCCTGATTTATTTTACTTAACATACTGTCCTCTTGTCTACTCATATTATTATAAATGCCAAGATCTTTTCCTATTTTAGTCTGACTAGTAAGTTACTAGCTTAGTAAATTACATATTTTGTATGTTTAAATCTCATATTCTTTCTTCCTTCATTCATCCATTAATGGACATTTATATGCCTCTGTATTTTGGACATTATAAGTAATACTGCCATGAACATCCGGGTGCATAAACCCTTTCAAATTAGTATTTTCACTAATCTGGCATATCCAAAAGTAGAACCAATATCTCATATGAAAATTCTATTTTTTATTTTTCAATGAATTGTTTTCCATAGTGGCTGCATCAATATACATTTTTCCACCAACAGAGCACATGAGTTCCCTTTTCTCCATCCTCATCAGCACTTGCTTATCTTTTTGTCTGTAGTTAAACTAAAAGGTGTGAAGTCATATCTCAGTATGGTTTTGACTTGCCTTTTCCTGATGATTAGTGATGTTTACCACCATTTTGTGTACTTATTGAGCGTCTATATATCTTTTTCAAAAAATATATTTATTCAGATCCTCTCACTAGTTTTTAATCAGCTTATTTGCTTATTGCTATTGAGTTCTATGAGTGTTTATTTTTGTATTTTAGATATTATCCCTTATCATGGTTTGCAAATATTTTCTTCCATTCAATATGTTAGCTTTTCTTTTCATTGATTTCCATTGCTGTAAGAAAGTTTTTATGTTTCACGTAGTCCCATATAGTGAATGCAGGAAGAGCAATTGGCTCAGACAGCCTCTACTGTAGCAAACTTGCTGATCTGTCCTTAATGTCTTTCAGAGAGAGACTGCAGGAAGGCTGGGGCAGTAATAGTGAGGTTCACACCCCACTATTTGGTATGACCAAGATGTGAGCAACCAGTCAACAGAATTGTAGAATGTGACTGGTTTTGAGCAGCTGCTTCCCCATACAGCCTCCAGGAAAATGCTTGGTGTGGATGTACCCAAAGGAGCAGGTGCTGAAGCGTGCAGTCAGATAGCATCTAGCCAGATGAGTTTTCCACAACAGCAAAGTGTAGGAAGGCAAAAATCACTCTGCATAGCGCCATTTCCATAGCCAGTGCCCTAATGAGCCCATATAAGGACCATCAACAGCCAAGAAGGAGCTTCAGTAGCAACAGCTAAATGAGCACTTTTTCACCTTTTCACTCCTCAGACCTCCCCCTTTATCTCAAATGCCCAGAGGCTAGAAACTGAAGGTGAAAGAAACAAAAAGCCTACATGCCCTTCTTCTCTCTCCCAGGTCCTGGGACCCTGGACATTTCTAAGGAAAAGGAAAGAAGGGACATTAGCCCTAAATCTGAAATCATTTTCTTCTCAGTGTAGCTGCATTTTGGTCACCTGATAATACTGAGAAGCTATGAGATCTATCATTAAAAAAAGGAACTGGACATTAAAAAATATTTTTCCCATCTTCAAAACTTATTTTTTATTATTATTTTCACCCTTCTTCGACCCCCCCCCCCCCACAATCGCCCTTCTCTGGTCACACCAATTCCCCTCTTCCTGTAAATCTTTGGTCAATGCTTGGTTCCCTGGTTTCTTCCTCTTCTGGTGCAATGTTTTTTTCCTGCCTGGGGACCTGCGCTCCTGGGCACAGTAGCCCATGCCGCTTAAATTTCCAGGGGTAACTGTGGTGAATAGCATGTCCAAGCATATCAAGAAACTTCTAGTAAATCAGTTATGTGCCATTGCTTTCCAGGCTCCTTAGTTGTGGGCCTTCTTCTGGTGGAGGTGACTGTCTCTTTATCTCCAGAACCCTGCAATCACTGGGGTTCATGCCTTCTCATTCATGCTGGTTGTCTCCTCCGTTTCGATGTCTGTCCCATGGTGTTGCTTCTGAGCCTTATAGTTGTGATATCTGGAGTTGGGCTCCCAATTCCCAACCATTGATGGTGAAGTTCCCCAGTGGGGACAGACTCTAGTAGGTGATTAGTTCAGCTCCTCTCCTTTCTTGTGACTTACAGTTCTGCCATTGGGTTGCAGCCCCATCTCTGTTACTTTTCTTACCCATTGGAAAATGAAGGCACTTTGCTTGCATTGAATATATCTCTGAATCAAGGGTTTGATTTCCCAGACCCCTGAAACATTGTAGGTTCTGTGATAGGTTATCTCTGTAGTTAAGCTTCACAGTCTTGTCTTATGTGGTTCCACATTGCTCTGTTTGGGTCCTACCCAGTCCTACACACTTCATGTGTGTTCCTCACCAAATTAATACCACTTAATAAACCACTACACTTAAAATGATTGTGAATTCAGCTTTCAAGAGTAGACAGCATGCTTAGTTCTAGTTGCCTCAAGCAGTGGGAGGAAATTCAGGGAGTAAGCTTATAGCCAAAGCCTAAACATACAGAATAATAAATTGAGAGTGTTCTAAAGTGTGTGTGTGTGTGAGAGAGAGAGAGAGAGAAGAGAGTGTGTGTATATGACTGAAGAGATGCTTAAAGAGGCATATGGCCTAAGGCAAAAGGTAAAGAATGAAATTAAGTTTAGGTAATGCACAATGATCTCTAATTGGCAAAAGAAAAATAGCAATTTTAAAAAGGGAGATGGGCAAAGTAAGAAGTTTTCCATCAATTTGGATTTTCATTTAGGAACCAGTATCTTCTTAATGTAGGGAGAAGATCCAAACATGATGTACTGTTACTGAGGTTTCCAGAGTTACAAACTTCATTCCCTCCCTAGCCATTTGTCTCTTTGTTGGTTTAATAATTTTCCACAGCTGTTATGTAACATAACCACTGATGTACTACTGAGCTAATTTCTCCCAGCCAGTCCTGCTTCCAAGGAAACTAATGGGAAGAGACAGCACCAGGGTCTTCACTGCAAACCTGCAAAAGCTGGCAAATTGGGTCACAGTGTGCATATTGCTGAAGGGAACAGCTTAGACATGCTGTCCTCTCCATTTAATTTTCTCTTTTGTCTTTCCCTTCCTTGTAAATAGCACATCTTTGTTTTTCAACTTCTGAAAAATACTTATTTCATTTTTTCCTAGCTGGCTCTTTAAGGGAAAAAAAAAACAACAAAAACATAGACCTAAGGTAAAAATATTTATTTTAGGCACAACTTGCTTTTTTTCATCTTATAAAGAGCACGGTTTCTATTTCTTATGTCTCCCTGAAAGCATTTTACGATTATTTCATGTCCTCTGTTTTCCCAGTTGTATGACTTTAACACCATTCCTGAGAGGCAGCTGTTTCCAGAATATTGAGCAGTTTATTGAGTTCACGAGAATTGTGACCGTTGGCAGCACCGACCTTTACAGGCACTTTCATTCCAATTTGCTGACTTACAGCGGAAGCAATTTCTCCCGGTGTGTCCCTTCATCCAGGAACACAAGTGATCAAAGTGTCACAGACTGAGCGCTGGAAGGGTTCTTCTCAGCCATCATTTGTGCCAATCCCCTCAAATTCTCATTTACACATGAGGAAACTTAGAAGTGAGACCTTGAGAAGTTTAGCTCCCTGTTAACTAGTCACTCAGCAGCAGAGCTGCAATTAGCTCCTCGCCATCCTCAAAGCTCTAGTGCCTCATCTATGCAGCTTCCAAGATGTAGGTCTTGATATTATAACACATTTGCCCAAAGGGTGGCACTATGAAGTTTCTTCAGTCATAAACATAATGATTCCTAGATTTCCTTTATTAGATATGTAATTATTATTATGATTTATTATGTTCCAACTGGGTACTGAATACCGTGCTGCCTCTTCTAATGTCATGAGAAAGGTATCATTGTCTGAAAAGCCCTAAAATTTCAGTATGGTGTATGGCAAAGAGAAAGATGGGAGCACTGAAGAAAAAAAATCTGCTACAGAGCACATCTTCCCTCTCAATAGAATCATGACAACCAGCCTGGTCAATATTTGCAGTTCACAAGAGAAATCAAGGGTTCAAAGAAATATTCTCAGGCACTGAATTACGCAGCAAATTTGGTGTACATACATGTGTGTGCTGGTGGTGGTGGGGGAGGGTGGGGCAGTGGTTATGAAAAACTAAATCAGAATAAAGTTGGGGGCCAGAATAGGGAAAGCAGGATTCCAGGAAGAAGCTGGAAAGGATCAGGAACAAAGTTGATGAATGGCCTACACATTCAGGCACACTGATCGTTCCAATTTGTCAGCAACAAGTCAAGCCACAAACTAAGTAGTCTGCATAACAGGTTATCTTGCTCTTGCTATAACTCGTATGTTCTGGCCTACCAACCTGTGATGGTGTAGGGTACATGAGTAGGTCATTTCCCCCCCTATATTAGCCTCTATAATTAGCACCTGGGTATTGTGCCCTCCCCATGCCCACACCCAGTGAGTGTACACATGTGTTAGTAGACACATCTGGGCATGGGAGGAAAGTATAAAAGGGCACGCATCACTCAGGAAGAGAGCATGAAAGAGCAGCAGGAGGGGGAAGAGAAAAGAGCACAACAAAGAGAGACTGTAAAGAAAACACTAGAGAGAGAAGAGTATGAAGATTTCTGGAGCACTGGAGGGTTCCAGCTCTGGCCCTGTCCTGCCCTGCCTAGAGTGTCTATGTAACTGCTAGAACCAATAGAGAACCTACCAAGAGCCTGATGCTTGTATCACAATTGGCATCATTAACAAAGATGGTTTCATTAACAATGGTTACCTTTTTCTTTCTGTTATTTTGGCAAAATAGCTCTACTGAGTCTACCCCTCTGAAAAATTTAATGCAATCTTCTCTCAGGAATTGGAGTGGTTTCTCTAGTTTCCAGTTTGCACATAGGTGGGTGAGTTCATTAATTCTCAGGGAGAGTGCTGCTTCATAATCCTGCCCCAGACTGATCCTTACCCTAGAAGACAGAAAATTCAGTCTTCCCCCAGAAGGGGTCAGAAAAGGAAAGATGGCAGAGAGCATCCCAGGCCTGTTCTGCTCAACAAAATGTTCTATTGTATGGTATTTAAAAACAACAAAACACCAAAGACTTAGGAACACTAACAGGCCAAATGACATCAAACTGAAAATGGAGACACCCTCCAGGAAGTGTTGAGGGAGTCTGGAAACCAAGGTATTCTAATTAAACACATAGTTTGAGAGAACTATAAAGTACTTGGCAGAAATTATTCAAGTAGGAAATTAATAAGGTTCAATTCCAGTGTTAAGTTAATTTTCTGGATTTCAAGTCCAAAATGTAATGTAACTTCATCTGTGCTCTAAATTGAGTGAAATTATATTGAGAAGTAAAAGAAGGTGAGGGTTTTCTCTACAGAGAGTTGTGGGGTCACCTAGGGAGTATTGGGGGTAGGCAAGTTGGAAGCAGATGCTGCTTTTATTTAAAATGTTGATGGTTCATTCATCCTGAATTTTTTCATTAACACTGATATTTTTAATACATGAAAGTATTCTATTCTTTATCTTTATTACTGAATTGATTTGACTTCTTCCTAAATTTAGTACTCCTTATGGGCATCCTACCTACCTCACTCTTGTGTCAGAATTGGTAAGGGACCCCTAGATACAAGTGACAGAGTGACTTGTATCTTCCCCGAAGATGTTGAAGCCTTGACCCCTAGGATTGAGGGGATCATATTGAAATAGAGTAAGCTCCCAATACAATACGATGATGTCACAATAAAAAGAAATTTAGACACAGGCATATACACACAGGTAGAATATCTCTTGAATATGAAGATAGAAATTGGTGGTTCATCTACTCCAAAGGTTTGCAGGAAACCACCAGAAGCTAAGACAGAAGCATGGTACAGATTCTCTTATAATCTTGAAAGTAACTAACCTTAGAGGCATCTTGATCTTAGACTTCTTGTCTCCAGAACTGTTAGATGATCAAGTTGTAAATCACTTTATTGTACTATGTTGCAGTATCTCTAGGAAACTGATATTAACATCCTTGGTCTTAAGGAGAGATCATAACAGCATGTCAGTTGATCAGAAGTATCCTAATTTAGAAGTATCCAAGGAAAATCTCATCCAAGAGACATTATTGTCAAGTCAAATCCAGAGGTGAAAGGGGTAGGGATAGAAAGTAAAAGCTAATTAATTATAGGTAAGGTGAGTCAGAGTTGAAATCAAGGCAATAATCTCTGTGAACACAGCAATCCTATAAGAATTCACCAGTCAGGGATATTAGATGGCAGAAAAACTCTGAGGATTGTTCTGTGGTCAAAGCTAGTAAAGGCATGGGGTAGGGAAGGCACTGAATGCTCCCATCAGGTAACAGCTGCTTCCTCTTGGAGAACCTTTCCCTATCTGGAAAGAGTATCTCAGAGTCCTACCTTTCACCTCATGCGTTAACAACATCCTACTATGTGCTTCAGTTCAGTTTCTTTTTCAGAAAGAGAGTGTGCAAGTGTTGGAATGAGGGGTCATATGAGAAGAGAAGGAAAATATGTGAACAACGTAACTTCTTTGACCTTGTCTTGAGGTTGCCCTTAAGGAAGAATTTAGTGTTTAGTTTTCGGAAAGAAAAACAGGAAGACAGCAAAAGAAGGAAGGAAGACAAGCAAGGATGAAGAGTTGAAGGTCAGTAACTTTTATCCCCAGCATCATATTTCACCATTGGTCTACAGAGAAATCAACTCTTGTCACCCTTTAGAGCTATACTGCTTAGAAGAGATTGATCTCCTTTGTAAACACCGAATACTCAAGGGTCAGAATCTCTGTGTTGAAGATCAGTTTCCTTGCAATGTGTAGCTTTTATCTACCCTTGCATCTCTGCTTTGGAATGGTAGGCTTGGCCACCTCCTCTCTAGGTCAAAGGGAGCCTGGCTGACTCAGACTCCTACCCTTACCTTGAGCTAAGGAGGCTGAGCTAGTCAGCTCTGGTCATTGGCACTAAGTGAAAATGAGATTAGACATATGTGGAAAAACGTTTCTATTAGAGAGTGGTCCTCTATGTGTATTGACTTGCAAAATGAAATTTCTCATCATTTCAAGTTTCCTTGTTAACTGCTAGAAAATTGTCGGTTTTTTCTTATAATTTTATCTTTACAACACAAATTGGTCCTCCTGTTATCTTGTTGCTTTTTCTAGACTACTAGTGTGTAACTGATAGCCTTTGCCTCTTAAGAAGGAGGTTCCACTTCTTATTTATTTTGGAGGGAAGAGAAAGAGATAAAATAGGCAGAAATTGACCTATAATGTCAGTCAGACCCTGACATCAGACCCTGATGTCAGAAGCACATTGTCCAGTCCAGGCAAATATGAAATTCTCTCTTTTTCAAATTCTGTGAATTTGGAAGTCTTTGTTATTATATTCACCAGCACCCTAACAGATTGTCATTTTCAAACTGAGCTAAAAACTTTATATATTTTTTATTCATTATAAAATCATGCTGAGATTATTATTTTTCTGCCTTTTTTATAAATACAGATTCCAAGGCTTATAGATATTTAGTGTTTTGCCCATGGATAGGAAATGGCAGTGTTGGGACATGTGATTTGAATTCAGTTCTATCCTACTTTATGACTATTTTCTTTCCACAACACCATGCTACCTCACTAGTCAGTCCCTGCTGATGTATAAATAACATGCAAAAAAGATCTGCAAAGGGTGTCCTAGTTATCAACCCTAACCCTTCTCATTTGCCCTTTCAAAATTCAGCCCAAGGTTCTCTTCTCCCAAAAGGACTAATTCCCTTGCCCTTAATTCTTACAGGGGTGACTGTAACCTTTAGTGGATATTTAGCTTTCAAACACTTAGACGGTACTTTTTATGGGTACCATCTGTGTCTGGTCTGGTCTTCCCAAATGAAACACTCTTATAGGGTAGAACCTGCCTTTATGCCTGATCACCCCCAATCCCAGGCATTCCACCTCATGTGCAGTACAAAGCCTCTAGTGCGTATTGCTCAGTCTGGTGAAGGTTGTAGGTTAGCAACTCTGGGTGTAGGAGAAGCAATGAGCATACTGAATCTTTTAATACCTCAGTGTTCTCATTAACAGTGGGTATCTACCTCATGGGAAGACTACTTATGACCAATTCAGAGTTCACACGCTATAAGATTGGATTAAATTGTACTCGCATTGTATGCTTACATAAAGAAAAACCTGGCTGTATTCACTCACCCAGTTCGCTCTGTTGTAACAGAGGACTAATTTAGTTCCTTTGTGACATGTCCACAGTTCACTCATTTGGCCAATACAGAATTTTTCATTCACAGCTAATTTTCTACTGTTCTGATTTAATTCCTTCTTAGAGTCTCAAACTGCACAATTGTGCTAAATGGTACCCAACAGTAATCTAATACATGCAGAGCACCCAGAATGACTCTCCCAGACCTTAGCAACTGGGTTCTTCATCTTTACAACACTCCTCACAGAAAATCCTTCCAGTGACCAGGGAAAATCTTCAGGTCAGTTTCCTTCTCAAACCTCAAAATGTACTTTGTAGTCTCCTAATGAATAAAGAACTCTGAGAAGCCAGCTTATGTTTCTCATCACCAATATTTCTAAGTCATGACAACTCATTGGTGGGAAATAACTTAAAAGCCTTAGAAATAGTCTCTGAGTTAGACCTTCTGCTCTTTCAGAGACCAGGGATACTGAAGGGCAGGTTCTGAGCACTATCCATCCTTATTCCACTAATGCATGGAATGACATTATGTATGACATTTACTAGATAATCAAGAAGTAATTATTTTTCTAAAATGATTAGCATCACCCCCTGAATCAGAGGAGTCAGCTGTCCCAGCTGGGCACCCACTCAGAAACTTGCCCTGGGGGGCAATGACTTCCCAAATGAGACACTATCAGCACAGCTATCTTCATCCCAAGAAATTACTTACTTATTATCCATCAATGTGACAAGAGTAAAGACTACATGTTATGATTTAACTGGTTAGAGCCAGTTAAATACCTTCTAATTAATTGTAGTAGATTAAATAACCAAAATAAAGGCTTTTGAATGTTCTGTTATTTTGGCTTTATTTTTAAGCACTACCTGCTTCTCTGCGTGCCATGAATCATGCAGTGAATAAGTGATTTAAGGCGACTACTAGATTATGCCCAAGAGGGATTGTCAATATAGCTTGCTATCAAGTGCTACTTTACATCAAGGCTAATGGAATGAAATGCAATATGAAATTCTGGTTTGGAGAAAAATAAAATAGTGGTTGTCCATTGATTAAATTTACCTGAAAGTCTGACATATCATCAACCAAATGTTGTATTTCTGAATGAGTCATGTACTTTTAAGAGACTGCCAGGAAAATGTGTTTTTATTTTTGATTGATCTCTGAACGTGTTTGTTCCCTAAGTTAACCCTTGAGATCCCCATACTATGCACTCAGAAACTCCAGCCCTGGCTAGGCAGTACCGTGAACTTTGTTTATACTTGACTAACTGCCCCCTGCTGAGGAGGACATCTAGGATTTAATTTATCAGTGGGCTTAGGTCACAGATCAGAATGAGTTCAAATCTCACATTTCACAGATAAGGAAACCGTTCTGCAATATCATCTGTATTCATTTCCTATAGCTTCAAGAACAAGTTACAACAAAGTCAGCAACTTAAAACAACACACTTTTACTAATCTTACAATTCTAGTCTCTAGTGGTCAGAAGTCTAGAATAGGTCTACATAGCTGTGCTCTTTCTATAGGTTCCAGGCAATAATTTCTTTCCCTTTACAGCTTCCCGACACTGCTATACCCGGTATCCTCCTTCATCTTTAAAGCAAAAAGTTCCCCTTGCTGTATAAATTAACATAATACCAGGTCCCAGGAATTCGATTGCAGATATCTTTGGAGGCCTTTATTGGGTTACTATGTTGTCAAAAGAGGAAATGCTGTAAACAAACCACTGAAATCATTTCATTCTCATTGAAAATACTCCTGTCAATTGATGTGATCTTATCAACCTCTGACAAGTGTGGCAGTGAGAAAAGTGGGGGCATAAAAACTACACAAGTTCTGGCTCTAACCTGGCTCTGCCCTTCACAAGCTTGGAAGATTGGAAACAAACAGTTTGTGCATTGTTCACGTTGCTTAAGCATGGAAATCTTGAAGGAAATGGCAGGGAATGAGGCCAGAAAGTCAGAGGGTGAGGGAAATGAAATGTCATGATAAATAATTACAGGCAAAAACTGTGTATTCCATCAAAGCAGAGCTCCCTTTTGTGCTGTTTACCCCTGCAATGTTAATAACTAGAGCAGCACAATAAATATTTGATAAAAGGAAGGATTAACCTGTGCTATGATGGCTATAAAAATGACGTGTGCATCTCTGTCTTGCCAACTAGGTTCTAAACTACTTAAGAAAGAGGACAGAATCTTTTTTTTTTCATGTTCACAACATGTGATAACTATTAAGTGGATGATTAGATGCACCTAGTAGGTAAGAACCTACTAAATGCATACAGAGTGTACCTAATAGCCTTCTAGCATATTTAAAATTAAATGTTTTCTGCTCTTATTCTGTAGCACACTATAAATTTTTTTCATAGTTGTCTTTTCAGGGAAGAACAAAAAATATTTCCTTTTATATACCTACTGTTTTAAAATATAAAACGAAATGTGCTCAAGAGAAATATTAAAAATATTTTGACATGAGTGCTTTACCCAGAGAGCCTCTGTGCCCACTCTCGATGCCAACCCCACAGCTCCCAACTGCCAGCTCCTTCCACTCTGTGTCGCAGGTATTCTCTGGCCACCAACTGGCAGAGGACAGTGCAGACACACCAAGGAGTTAATAGCTCCCAGAGCAGTTCTTAGCCAATGACTGACAACAATTAGGACAAATACCTTAGCCCATTCATTTCTTAGATGAGATAACTCCAAGGTGCGGTGTCCATCACATTCTATTGTTCCACCATATGTGGCGCCTCAGTGCCCAGGCATCCTACTGTATCTACAGGAGAAATACTCCAAAACCCCCAGTGGATGCCTGAAACTTTTAATCATACAGAACCCTCTATATAACATCTTTTTCTATATGTTAGAAATGAAATTTCCATGAGGAAATTTAATTTATAAATTAGGCACGGTAAGAAATTAACAAAAAATGACTAATAATAAAATAGAACAATAGCTATGTTCTATATTAAAGTCTATAATGTTCTCTCTCTCACTATATCTTACTATACAACTAATATTTTCAAGCCACAGCTGACAACAGATAATCAAAACTGAAAAGCAAGCCACATATAAGGATAGATGACTGCAGTCTCCTCAGTCATATATTTTATTGTTGACTTCCTTCCCTTTCCTGTCTCACTTCTTCACGCTTCCCTACCAGTGTTTACTAGATCATCTCCTAAGTAAACCAGCTGTATTAAATTTTTGCCTCTGGGTCTGCATCTGTGACCATAAGCCTCCACAGAGCCGCAGTCAGTAGAATTTGAAAGAGGTGACATGCAGGTTCACCCTGGAGTCCCTGGGTGAGGGGAGTGCAGCCCACCCACACCTTGCTTTTAGCCCAGGGAAGCAGATGTTGAACTTTTAGCCTCCAGAACTGTGAGTGAATACATTTCTGTACTCCTTTGTTATGGCAGTCCCCGGAAATGAATACACCTTTACAGAGAATAAATCATTCTTTTTAGTAAAACTGAAGCATCCTGAAAAATGTTTACCTCTTTTAGACATCTAGGATTTAATTTATCTGTTTTGAAATGGAAACACACATGTTCAGAAGGGTTATTTGAAGTGGATAACATTAACATTACTCCCTTGTATAAAATTCTCCAGTGGTTTGCATCCTACTTAAAATAGAATTTGAATCTCCTCACAGAGCTTCAAAGCACCAGGTGGCTGCAGCCAGCCTCACCACCAATTCTTCTTTTCCCTATTCTCTGGCTATATAGACCTTATTTCAGATCCTTGAACAAATCTTAAAACTTATTACATTAGCTCTGTCTTTTTTCTGGAATCTTCTTATAATTGCATCGTTATCACCTTCTTTTCATCCAGATCTCAGCTTAAACACCATCCTTCCAAGAAGCTTTCCTGGGCTTCCTAGGTAAAGTCACTTCAGAACATTTTCTAATACTCTGCATAGCTATGAGTAATATCTCTGTTTCTCCTTTGTGATTAGTATTTGTTTCATGTTTTTCTTCTGCTAGATTGTAAATTCCATTACAGGAAGCTTGTTTCTGACTCACTGTGCAATTCCCAATTATCAGAAAAGATCCTGGCAGAATCAGGATTCAATAAATATTTTTAAGTAAATGAATAAAAAATAAATTAATCCTGAAAGAGATAATTAAATGAGTTTGCAAACTCTGATTCCTGTAGTTCTGGAGGCTCAGTTAGACAATGCATATCTGATTTACAGGCACAGAGGCCAATCAGAGCCTAACACCTGCTACTGAGTCTGGCATGGCCAGATTTTCTGACTTTTTCTTTAAAGGGACACCCTACATCCAGGTTTTTTTTTAAGGCTATCACTGTTTAAACACAATTTAACTTATTTTCAACATTGTTCAAGCCACAAAAATACACCTGCCTACTAAATTCTACCCAAAGTTTCCATTTAGCCCCCTAACCTTCTTTAGTTCTTCTTTAGGGAAGAGACCAATAACAGAATAACGTTGACTGCTAGCTTATCAAAATTTCAAAAAGGAAGAAAATACTGCAGAAAATATGAGCCTGGCACTTATGAAAACAATACAGTGCTTGAGAAGATTCATATTGACCACCTCCTAAAAAAAGAATTGAGAGCAGAAAGGTTTTAGCGTGGAGTAGTCTGGATCTACAATCAAATCCCAACACCCTACACAGTCCTCTTTTTTGGAGATGAGGTATTTTGATAAATTAAGCAGGAATCAAGAAAAACTGTGGATGTTCAAGTCCTAATGAAGTTCTCAACTTGCACTTTCAAGTGAAGAAACACTTCTTAGAACATGTTGCTTTGTATTATCTTCATAATTGATCTACATGTGCTTGTTTAGTGCTATGAATGCATTTTATAAGCATTCATGGTTCATCATCATGTATTTTAAAACACATGATTTATATATCTTAAACTATATAGAATATAATACAATTCATAATTATGAATGCATGTATTCACTTCAAACATGCATACTTCAGTTCCTGGAATATCTGATGACAATGTGTTACTGTCCACTCCTTTAGAGATCATGAATATTCTCAAAATTTCAAGCCCAGCATGTGATTGTTGCATCTTCAGGGTTGTACTTTCTTGTTTGGGGAAAATCCTTACGTGGCCCTTTAATTGTATGAATCTAATGGGAGTAATTCTTTTGTTGTTCCTGAAACTTCAAGGTGACCATTCACCTGAATGTGGTGTTTAACTCTGAAAAGAAGACCTGAGTGGATCTTTTTCCAAAGAATAACAGACAGTTGGCCAACAGACACAGGAAAGCATGCTCATCATCACTTATTACTAGAAAAATGCAAATCAAAACTATAGTGAGATAATAGCTCACACCTGTGAGTCACCTAAGTCAAAAAGACTATAAACAAGTATTGTAGAAGATGTGAAATAAAAGGGCTCTTGTACAATATTGGTGACAATATAAAATTTTGGTGACGGGGAATTTTGGGGAAAACAGCATGAAGAGTCCTTGAAAAATTAAAAATGAAACTACTATATGATCCAAAAGTTTCATTTCTAGGTTTCTCTTTGAAAACAAGAAACCAGTAGTTCAAAGAGATATACACCCTTCCCATTTCATTTTAGCACTAGTCATAAAAACCAAAACATGAAGACAAATTAAGTGTCAACTGATGACTGGAAAAAGAAAATGGAATATAAATATATACAATACCATATATATACACAATACTACTCAAATGATAAGAAAGATAAAATCTTGATATTTGCAACAATATGGGCAAAATAAGTTCATTATGCTAAGTGAAATAAATCAGAAAGAGAACAATATATAACACATGGTTTCATTCATATGTGGGCAACCAAGTAACAAGGCAGACAAACTAACAAAACAAAAGCAACCCTAGGGTCTGATGGAAAAAAACTGCTTACCAAAGGAGAAGGCTCTGGGGGTAGGAAGATGGGGAAAGGGAGTTGATTGGACGTAGATGGAGGGTTATTATAGTTTTAATGGTGCTGTGGTTTCATACATTTGAAGAGATGTGAAACTGTACTCCTGAAATGTATATAGTGTTATAAACCAACGTTACCTCAATATTTACAGAGAGAAAGAAAATATTTGAAGAATTAGAACATTGTTAGTTGAGCCAAATCCATTTAAGTATATCCTGCCTTTTGACCAGGATGGTGAAGACCAAAGGAAGGTACAAGGAATGTTTCTTAGTTCTGTGTATAAAAGGCATTACTGCTGATGCTCTGGAAATTTTTCGTGGAAACTCTGGAAAACATATATGGAAATGCTGGATGGAGACCTAGCAGAATATAGAGAAGAAGAATGTCTCTTAGCAGAACATTCTTCAAATGGGAAAAGAATCAGTGAAAAGTACTTCAACTATATACACAATTCAATTTAGGCTTGACTATCAATTCTCATAAACCGATGGTCTTAATGGATGAATAACCTAGAATAAATTGATACTTGGCTTATTATGTATCAAAAGAAAAAGTAAATTCTGGAACATCAGCCAAGGATTTGAAAGTGCAATCTGGATTGAGCTGCACGCAGACTCCTTCTTCGTTGTGTGCCTCACAACAACCTGGTGTTCAGCGTCCTACAGAAAATTCAGGAAAGGGTAGCTCTTCAGGAGCCACAGTGGGGCTAGTGCAACTAGGAAGTAAGCTGGTTAAGATTAAAGGCCCTAGAAAGACTGCGCAGCATTCCAGGAACTTGCTGCGAACGTACCACCCAGAATCAGGAAAAAACAAAACAAAACGAATCCAAACACAGGATAAATTTCGTTTGCCCCAAACTTAGCACACAAATACCTGCACCTAAAGCAGCAGCCCTGTCGCCATTTTTTTATACACAGTGTAGAACCAAGCATAATAAAACCAATGCACAGACTCTGGATTGCTCCTCCGACACCACAGAAGACGCCCCTCTCCCACACCCCACCCTTACTTTGCATTTAAAAGGGAAGCTTTGTTCCCACTGGAAGTGGCACTGCTTTCTGGAGCTATTGACAGTATTCTTTTACTTGACTGGAGTCATTAAATCTACTTGCCTACACCCAGTGATCTTGGAGAACCTTGGCTCATCAAGTGACTGAATCGTTCTGTTAGGGCACACTAGCACCCGTGAAGGCTGAAAAAGAAGCCCTGTGCTCAGAGCAAAACTCAGGAGCAATGAGGCAATGGTAGTGTGGCTAGAAGCCTCCACCTAGACCAGGATGACCTTCAATACCAGGGAAGAAATTTGGTCTTGGGAGGGGTAAAGTCTCCTCATTTTTTATAGTGAAGCATCACATCAGCATCATTTTGGTAATAAAGGAAATCTAACTGCATCATAAATTCATAGACTGCTTAGGCCTGGACATTTTGTTTACACATGAATCATTTCCTTGCCCAGGTTCATCTCAACTGACTTGGTTAAAATCATTTCCAAATTGATTTTAAAGAACAAACCCTGAGCAGAATGGAAACCTGCTTCATCTAATTACCAAAATCTGACATGCCTTATCAGCCCACCCAGTGAGTAAACCTGAAGTTTTGTGCTTGATTTTAAATGATTTTTCCTCCTGCACTCTGCCTTTTAATACAAAGAATGAAAAGGGAGGAAATTTGTAGAGTTCAGTCACGATATTTATTCACCAGATACAAATTATTTCTCCATTATAAATTCAGTCCTGAATTACTCTTTAGTAGCAAAACTGGCTCTGTGTTTTATTCATAAAGAAAGCCCCTGAGAGCTTTCAACCCTTACCTCTGTCAGAAAGGACACTTCTGGGAGATTGTTCACCCTTCACCTAATCACATTTCCAGACAGCACTCCAGCAAAATAAAGCAGAAGAGAAAAATCACTTGGAGGCATATCTAATGCCAAAGATAAACATAAGCTACTGGAAAGATGTGTAGGATCAGTAAAAAGGAAAGAAAAAAAAGGAGAAAAAGTCAGCCCAGTGGGAACAGGAGGAAAGACTCACATACCACTCAGCAGGGGAAATCATTGCATTTTACTGAGGCAGGTGCACTGGGCATGTTTGCATATTAAATCATTGTTGGAATTTGAAGGATCTGTGTAAGAAGACAAGGCCACAGATTGATTCTCATGCTATTTATAATTCCTTAACAATATTTGATGTTTTTGCTGTCAGAAAAATGGTGGGATTAGTCAACTAAAAAAATAATTAAACCTATCTCTGAATGAAGTGGCACAAAAGCCATTTATATTTTTTCCTAAACCATAAAAATGCTTTCACCATTATGTGTAACAGTGTATAAAATAGGGTGCAAAGGGATTCTTGCTTGCCCATGTGCAGGCTGGGGGGTGGAAATCAGACCTCCCACAAACCATGTTCACCACCCCTTTCCAAGATTTTAAAATGGAAAGCCAGCTTAATGAGACAGAGCCTCCAGACTCACCTTGGCTGGGATCTTCAAAATGAAGAAGATGCTCAAACTGCCTCTCATTCTTGCTTTGGGGGAGCTTGGCCTGGGATTTCTTTTCACATGGTTTTCTCACTAGTTACTTAGCAATATTTCTCCCTACATACTCTTTTTGGGTAAATTCATACACTAGAGCCTCCCCAGTGACTGCCTTGGAGAAGAGGTTGTCTTTTAGGTATTTCATGACCATCATCACGATGTCCCCACCCTCTGTGATTCCCATGGGTTAACAAACACTATTGGAACAATTCTGTACATATGCCCATTTTTCAGATAAAGGGACAGTGATAGAATTGCTAATCCAAAAACATAATTCAGACAGATTTGTAAATAATTAAACATTTGCTTTTATTTGGGCAACCATTGTTGCCTGAATTTTTTACAATACTTTGGCAAATATTTCCCAATGCCTTTCAAGGCTATATCCTTCAGAGATGATGTGCATCATTTCCAGACCAACCATTATAAGAAGTTGCATTTTATGACCCTAAAGAATTCATTTTTCCTCTTATGGTTTACTTCTAATGTGTGATTTGTGTTGCATTCATAAATAGTGTCTTTTCTACTACATGCTGTAGTTGGTTATTGCTAATATGAGGCAACATTATCCATCTTCTATCTAAATTTTGCCAAATTCTCCTCTAGTTCAAAGTGTGTCCATTGATTGTCAATATGCCTTCAAATATTTAATCTCCACTTGACTTCTCACTATTTTGGGGGATCCTTTCACATAGTTGATATTTCTATTTCTAGTCCCTTATAGCTTAGTCAATATCTTTCTAATTTTTTACCCCTTTTATTTTATTTATTCTTTAGCTGTATAAATTTGGTTATTCAACCATTCACTAAATCCCCTATTTCAACAATTATACTTTCAAAGTCAATATTTCAAATTACTTTCCCTGTGGCATTTTTCAAGTCTCCTGACTTTCTCTGTGATATTTATTGTAGTTATTTTGCATTCTTGGCCTGTTTTATTTTAAAGTCTGCTTCCTCTGGGAGATTTCTGCCCATTCGTTGCCTTTCTTACATAATGCCTGCACTCCTAAATACCCTTGCATTCCCTACATGTTTTTGCCTCTTATCCTCTAAGGACCAGCAATTGCTTTAGCTAGTAATGTCTACATAGAAAAGAAGACAAAAACTTACTATCTAGTTCCTGTACCATGGAGAATAGGTTCAGGTCAAAAAGCTTCTAAAATTGTAATCTAGGTCCAAACACCTGTGTTCTTTCCAGGATTCCCCCATCCCCAGTAAAGCCTTCCAGTTACTCACCCAAGCACCTGCTTGGTGCAGCATTACTTTATAGCATGCAATCTCTGTCTGTGAAAATGCCCTTGTCCTTCCTTGAGGGATATGGGGAATTTTCAGGCCTACTAACCTCCTATATTCAACTATTAAGTTCCATCCCAGCTGGGGATGGGTCAAGTTTGGGTAGCCTAATCTACAACTTCAGATTAGCTTTCTTGTTGTATGGTAGAAATAAATGGGTTTGACAATGGTCCCTCCAAAGAAGGATAGAAAGCACAACTAGGACTTTGCTCCCAGCCCTTTACCCTTGCCTTCGGTCCTCTTCCACTCTAGGCTACCATATACCCAATTGCTATTTTTCCCAGTCAAAGACTCAATCATCATTTTTATGCATTCATTAAGTTTTTGATTATTTGATCACTTACCTTCACATAATTTTTAAGATACCGTGGATCTCATAATGTTCTGAGAAATATTGAATACGTATTAACTCTCCAGCTTCATTAATGGGAATGATTCAATATTTGCAGCCTGTTACTTAAGTCCCTCCATAAATGGTTCTTATCATGATATTTAATACTTTCACTTCTCCACGTAAACCTTCCTATTTCCAGTTTCTCAAAACAGAGTCAAATAATTTCTTTTCCACTATGCATTTATTTCTTCCCTAAAACAATCCTGGTTTTCTGCCTCTTACCTATATACCACCTAATCTATTTCAATTGTATTTTATGTCTGAACATAAACTGTTGCCTAAATCTCCACTACTAGAATCACACTTTCTTTCTCTTCCTAAAATAAAATTCAAGCATCATTAGTTTAGGACATGCCTTGACTGCTCTCTAACATTTTGATATGTTCTTAATTGATATATTCCTTGAGCATAGGTTTTGTGGGGTTTGTTGTTGTTGTTCAGTTATTACATTTATCTCCCATAATATTGAATGTGATGGCATATAAACAAATATATATATGAATGTATATATATATATATATACACACACACACACAAAGTCAAGTTATTTATTATTTTTTGATTGAGACATTCATCTGTACAAGTCACATTGTTGGAAAACTCTAAGCATTATGGGGGTTAAATCACTTAAATTCTTTCTTCTCTCCCAGCATTATTCCCAACACCAAAGTATTGGAAACTCTATGTAATGTATTCTTGACATCATAAAAATCTTTCTTTATACAAATAAATCCATTAATAGGTGAAAATCCTCTCTTTGGTCTCTCATAGTGAGAACTCCTAAAGTAACATTTATTCGTTGTATCTGGGCTAAAGAAAAGAGATATGTATGTTTTAATGAAGTTGGATGGCTGAATAAGTGACTTTAACATCCCAATTGCAATTGTTGTTCAGGTGTAGAAAAATTCAGGAACAAATCTAATTTCTTGATATATAATCTGCCATCCTCAATAGGTCACCCTCCATTAGTTGGGAGCATCTTAAATTTATAAGACAGTTGAGAATGCCAAAGTCCTGAACATCATGATTACTAACAAATGCTTTACTGCAGGGGTTACTCTTGAACAACTTGAGAGTTTCTATTTATAGTCCCAATCCCTGCAGTTTCAAAATAGAAATAGAACATGTGTAACTCCATGGCCTCAAATACCAATACTGTGAATCACAAGTTTGACCACAAAATCATATAATTGAAAGCCAAAAACTTTGTTACTGAAAAATCACAAACATACAACACAAGTGCAATCAACCACTTCTTCCTTTGACCTTAATCACCGCCAACCTTCTCAAATACAAAGGAGAATTTGGGAAATTTTCATCTATGTTATATAATGGAAATAATGAAACAGAGTTAAGCACCTACATTAAAATCTTACTTAGATGATCAGTAAATATTCTCATAAGAAAATAATCTTATTATTTTCTGGTTTTATAACTTGGAACATGTGCTTAAACCCTCATAGATCCATTTTCTATTCTGTAAAATGTGAATAATGATAATATCTGTTTTTTGAAAAGCTGTGAAATTTAAACTAAATGATGCATGTAGAAATTATAAAATGGAACACTTCATAAACTAGAAATTACTGCACATATGTTGATCACCATCATCACTTTTATTCATTTAAAAAGTCATAGTGCCAACAATGGATGCTTGGCCCTAAGTTAGGTACACTATTAAGACAGGGAGGCCCCATTTTTTTAAAAACATTGTATTTGATATGAATCAAAATCACAATGAGATACTACCTCACACAAGTAAGAATGGCACAAATCAAAAAAATGTGTTACAACAAATGCTGGCAAGGATGTGAAGATAAAGGAACACTTACACTACTGGTGGGAATGCAAACTGGTTCAGTAATTATGGAAAGTTGAATGGAGGATGCTCAAACTACTGAAAATGGAACGAGTATTCAATCAAGCAATTTCACTTGTGGGGTCCACCCAAAGGATACCAAAACACTAATTCAATAGGACACTTGTATTCCTATGTTTACTGCAACACTATTTACAATAGCCAGTATAAGGAAATAACCCAAATATCCCAAAGCAGATTCAAGGATCAAAAAGTTATGGTATAGTTACACAATAGAATGTTATTCAGGGCCAGGCGTGGTGGCGCATGCCTGTAAACCGCAGCCCAGGAAACCACGGCAGAGATCAGGGATCGCGGTTTGAGTCCCACTTTCAGGGCAACATAGCAAGACCTAGTTCTAAAAAAATAGAATGGTGGCGTGCGCCTGAAATCCCAGCTACCTGGAAAGCTGAGATTGGGGATTACTTGAGTCTGTGCTACCCCAGGCAACTTGAGCCTGCGGTTCTATAGGCAAAAATAGTGAGACCTAGTCTCAAAAAAAAAAAAAAAAAAAAAAAAAAAAAAAAAAAAAAAAAAAAAAAAAAAAAAAAAAAAAAAAAAAAAAAAAAAAAAAAAAAAAAAAAAAAAAAAAAAAAAAAAAAAAAAAAAAAAAAAAAAAAAAAAAAAAAAAAAAAAAAAAAAAAAAAAAAAAAAAAAAAAAAA
>PVHY01011562.1:0-47510 GCA_004024945.1 Uropsilus gracilis
CAGGCTACTGTTGCCCGTGGTACCACAGACTCAAGCAATCCCCTGCCTCAGCTTCCCATGTAGCTGGGACTACAGGCGTGCGCCACCACACCCAGCTATTTGGGGCTAGGTCTCGCTGTGTTGTCCCGAGCAGGACTCAGACCACATTCCCTGGCCCCGGCTGCCTCGCAGACTGATGATTACAGGCACGAGCCACCATGCCTGGCTTTCCGTGGTATCTTCCCTCTAAACAAAGAGGGTATGCAGTGCCCTTATTGACAGGTTCTCTGTGCCAAGTTTTTGTTCAGATCTTCTCGGTGACATTGTAGGCGTCATATTTTGTTGGTTCTCCCAGTTCAGTGCATGTGGTGCTCGCCTTGTTCCCCTTGAGTCCTGCACTTCCTCGAAGTCAGGCGGGGTGGGGCTGGGGTCGTTGCGGCCATGACAGCGGCCGCCCCACCCTGGGCGCACGGGTAGGTGAACCCCTTTGACCTCTCATCTCCTCGGGGCAGATATTGGAGACTTTCTGCTCAGTTACCTATAAATGTACTGTTTTTCTAAAAAGGAAGTCCATTGGTTAATAAATAAAATTGTGAATTCTACTACTATCCACTTTCTTATTCAATGTGAAAATATACGTCCACACAGCTTCACGTTAGAAGACATGAACTGAAGCTCTTCTTTTTCATGAACACTCATTTGACTTTCTGGTGTAGATCACTAATGAAAGACAGTGAGGACTTCCAACTGGTAAGAAAATGCAAGGGCCAGTGTACTATGACCAGGATGGGGCACTTGGTGAAGGTCAGCACCTCTTTGTTTATCAGCCTTTCTCTACCATAGACCAGCTTAAGCAGGAAAATCATAGCCCACCTTACTTGGATAAACCCTAGGTCATGATTGATCTTATCCAATCTATCATTCAAATTCACAGACCAAACTGTAAAAACAGCTTTTGTTGACTTTTGCTTACCACAGAGGAGAGAAGGGGAGAAAAGTGTGGTGCATGATGAAAGCTAGGGCACGATGCTGAAAGCTAGGGCTTCAGCTGAAAGCCTCAACCCTTCCCAGTATGCTCAGACTCATTTCCCCTCTGATGATCATTGCTGCCCCAATGATGGGAGAAATCACCAGAGACTTAAGCAATATCCAGAGGCTCTTACAACTGGCATAAGGGAGCAAGAGTGCCATGAGTATGCCCAAAACACCTGAAGGTTTGCAGGAAAAACTAACAAAAGCCCAGCTGCCTGTTATGAACACTTGTGTGACGTTTAGGCCGTTCACTCCCTTTGACACTAAAACCCCTAAAAATGCTGTCTGTGCAAGTCAATCTCAAAGTGATACTAGGCTTAAACTACAAAACTTGCAAGGACTTGCTGGCATAAATATTAGCCAGTTGATGAAAGTAACTTTAAAAGTCTTTGTTAATTGGGACAAGATCAAGGCTATTTTCTGAGGCAGAGAAAAGGGTAAATATGAATAAAAAAGACTGACCTCATAGCTGCAGCTCTTACTGAGCAGAGGTCCCAGCCAACCAATTCAAGGTAAGGACAGAGCTAGAGATTGACACATCTCTTTGCCTGAGCTCCCCTTAATTGGGACTGGTGGACATTCTGCTGGAATGTCCTGGTCACTGGAAAAATAAGAGTCCTCCGTTTCATAGATAAACTTTGGGAAAAGTTATAAATATGAGCACCTGAATGATTCAAGTCTACTTCATCTTCTAATCCTGAACTACAGATTAAAATTTCTCTCTGCAAAACTACTTTTTTCACTTATTTCCTTACCCAACAAAAAATGGGATTTTACACTCATTTAAGCCCAAAATCTTTGAGCTAAATATAACATCTTTTCCAATTATGATTTTGTCATCTTGAAATGTCACCATTTTTCAACTGTACTGTCAATAAAGGGATCAGCTTCTCTTCTTGTGTCCACAAATGTTGTGATTTCAAAACCAAGTATTTTGACTTTCAGAATAGTTTTCTTTCTCTGTAAGATTCTCCAAATAGTAAGTCTTACAGAAAATTACTTAAACAGTTTCTTTTGGAATCTATGGACGTTTTAAAGTTTTTCTTCCAAAAGAAGCTAACATATGTAGCCATAATTCAGTTTACCTTATAAAACGAAGAATGTGTTCACAAGATTTAGGCAAAATTGATTGAATTATTGATCATTCACAATTAACTCAACCTCCAGTTTTTTCTCTTGGGGTAGGTTAGGAGTGTGACTGAATTTTTATCAGATGGTTGATTGCTCTGGCAAATAGCCTTTGATCTTCCATTTGTTTAAGTGCCCACAGTGAGTAACACTATTAGCATATTTTGTGATTTAGGAATTCATCCTGTGAAATCTTTTCATTTGGGTTTTAAATTAAAAAAATGTGTACCTCCCCAATTAAGTTTTTATACTAGACAAAGCATAGACCATAAAAGCAGGTTTTAAAATGATGATTTGTTACTTCCTCACTCAAAATGCAATTATTTCGGCACCTAGTGGTATCAGGTTAAGGACTTTTTTGTTGTTCATTGGTAGTATCTGTTGGTAGTTACCCTATATCAGATGATGGATATGGCTAATAAATGTTATTATATCATTTTAGTTATGAACTAAATTAATGACTTGCTCTTGCTAGTTCAATTAATAGCATTAAATTAAATCTTTCTTTTGGATAATTCTGAATTTATCATTACAATTAAAGTGTTTTCAATAATAGCCCAATAAAATTACACAGAATTCCAGGTAACTATTTCTGATCATTAAATGAACTCAACAGAATAATAAAAAATTCTTCAGGAATAATCAGTATAATTGCAAATTTCAGTCCCAAGGTATTTACTATGAATAAGAAATACCCAGAGCACCTAGAAACTCTACTGGTGCCAAAGAAATTTAAATTGCCTAATCACCAGTGGCCAATGAAGGATTGTTTTCTTCTCAGCTCACATTTTTTAATGTGAGTGAATAGAAGAGATCAGGACTGAAATAAGTACCAGGTGCTCATAGAGACAGCTTCTTCTGTGTTAAGGGAAGATATTCTTAAATATGCTCTGGTGAGTTTTCCTAGGTTCAAAAAGTATAGATGATACAGAATAATGGAAAGCCCATAATTTACCAGCTTGAGTGGAAGAGAGAATTGGTCATTTTTATTCAACTTGTAAAATATGAAATGCTATGTGTGCGCTATGATTGTTTTCATGAAATTAAAAATCTGGGAGACAATGTTGTAAATCATTCCCTTTAAGAAGCTTTTCATCATATGCTTTTTCTCACCTCCCTAACAATGTCATGACTTATGAAATGTGAGGTGTTTTCCACATCAGAAATTAAAGATAAATTATTGCAATATGCATAGAAACTTATAAACTGAGAAGGGACCAGATATTTTCATGAGAGGAAAATCATCATATTTCCCATCTTCACACTGTATAGACCCAAAAGAGAGTATGAAGATTGAAAATGCATAATATGAGGCATGTTCCTCTTCATAATCAGTCATCCAGACATCTGATTTCTTTCAATTCATAGGGGAACTATAGAATTAGAGAAAATTCAAGATTATTCTGAAACAGATTTGTTAGTGTTCTTTTTATTTTAATACAGAGGAAAGCATTTACAAAGAAAATATTGGTAGATATAGTTAAATATATTTTAATAGATTTAGCAGAATTTTGCTAAGTTTTAAAAAGATCATATCCATCTAAACATTAACCATCATTGACAAAATCCATCTTCACCAAAAGCTATGATAGAGACCTTAGATTTTGTATGTTTGCCTTGTAGTATGGTTATGAATAAGTTGGAGATTATAGTGTGGTAGAGTTAAAGATGTAAAACCATTGCAAGCTTCTATACCAACACTATTACAATAGGAACTTTATTGAACACAAAAATTTATCTCTTTAGTTAATTAGATTCATAAAGGAAAAAAAAACTCTTGAAATAATATTAAGAACCAATAATATTTTTACTTTTGAGGAAGAATACACAGATTCGACTCTATCACCTGCTTGTGTTAGCATATTTTCTCTTTATTTTTTGAAATGAATCAAAGTTATTATTTTAATTGTATTCAGTTTATTGATGCAGCATGTGTTTAAAGCACTGAACTTATTAAGCAGTCTATTACACATCTTCAGAAGATGTTACCATCAGCTATCTGGTCTGCATAATACATACTAAAAATTATGTTAATTTTTTTGAGAGTAGGTCTCACTGTTTTTGCCAGGACTCACGCAATCCCCAGCCTCAGCTTTCCAGGTAGCTAGAATAACAGGCGTGCACCACCACATCCAGCTATTTTTTGGGACCAGGTCTCACTGTGTTGCCCGAGGCGGGGTTCCAACCACAGTCCCCACACCCTGCCGTGACTCCATAAGTTGTCGCTTACAAGCAGGCACCACTGTGCCCTTATGTTACTTTTGATGCTTCAGTACTCTGAGGTACAACATTTATGTCAAACCTGTTTTTTACAGAGAATTCAAAGAAATGGTACTTTGTGTATATATGAATCATATTATTCTCTTTGGAAATATAAATGTGGAAAGTCTGATAAGTTATATTTCCAGTTAGGAAATAGTATTTTTCAGATCAATGTTTATGATATATTATGTAAATGTTATTTATATGTCATAAATATTTATACGAAAAGGTGCTACCAGTTTGGTATTTCAACATATTGAGAAAACAAATGCTAAGTTAGAAGAAAAACAGGAGGAATTCCTTCTCATATATAAAGCTACATTATTAAATGGCAATAATAAAAGCATGGTGGTCGGGCTCTTGTCTCAATAGAAAGAGTAATGGGAGAATAAGCATCTAAGAAGAATTTATAAAGGTGAGTATATGAATGGCAGAAAATTTTAATATCAATAAAACTTCAATGCTCCAAGTGCTATTAATAGTTATATTTCAAAATATTTTAATGAATTTTATTATATACATTCATTTTCCTTTCACTTGACTAAAATGGAAAATGAACAAACGTGTATATTTTCTCACTTAGGTGTCTGTGAATGAGTAAAAGGCATTAAAAATTAAACAATAAGAATATTAATGTATAGACCATTTTTGCATTTTTAGTGAAGAGGTAATTTCCAGTGACTGCATGGCTAAGGACACTGAGTTCAAAGTGAAGTGTAGTTAGTAAGAGGAGGTTAAGTAAGAGATATTTCTAATGGTTCCCATAATGTCTTGCAGCCAACAACATTCAGAATTGAAGAAGCAGTATGGCTAATTTCACCCTCAGTGGGTTTCTTCTAATGGGGTTTTCTGCCAGGTCTGAGCTAGAACTCTTACTTGCTTCCCTGTTTTTAGCCTTATACACAGTGGCATTAATGGGCAACATCCTCATCATCACTGCAACTTCCATGGACAATAGTCTCCACTCACCCATGTATTTCTTCCTGAAACATCTCTCCTTCCTGGATCTGTGTTACATCTCAGTGACTGTGCCAAGGTCCATTTACAATTCTTTCATGCAGAATGGCTACATTTCCCTCGGGGAATGCATAACGCAGTGTTTTGCTTTCATTCTCTGTGCTTGTGCTGAGCTGTCCATGCTCACAGTGATGTCCTATGATCGCTATGTGGCCATCTGCTTTCCACTGCGCTATGAGATCATCATGGATGCCAGCACCTGTGTCTATGGAGTCATAGGGGTCTGGATCAGTGGGGCCATTTCTGGAGTCATGCACACAGCTGGCACTTTCTCCATGCACTTCTGTGGTCCCCATATCATTCACCAGTTCTTCTGTGACATCCCCCAACTCCTCAAACTCTCTTGCTCTAATGAGTATATGAGAGAGCTTGGGGTCACTGGCTTCTTGGCACTCCTTGGCTTTTCTTGCATCGCATTTATTGGACTGTCCTACACAAAGATATTTTCTGCAGTGCTGAGGATACCTTCTGCTGAGGGCAGAGCTAAAGCCTTTTCCACTTGCATTCCCCACCTTGCTGTTGTCCTGTTGTTTATCACGACCAGTGTCTTTGAGTTTCTCAAGCCACCATCAGACTCTCCAAGTGCACTAGATATTTTTCTCACTATTATGTACACAGTTGTGCCCCCAACAGTCAACCCAATGATCTATAGCTTGAGAAATCAAGCCATAAAGACAGCTCTTAGAAAGGTTTTCCAAGGAAGACAAAACTGATTCTGTTATTAAGGTATCTGTGTTGATTCTTGGTTGAACATAAATTGAAATATATTGGGAAAATTTGACTTCAATAAGTTGAGCAAACAGTAGTTGAGTTCATGAAAGAATCAAGACTGTAGGATCAAGTCTGGGAATGCTCTCCAATAGTTCTGGAAAACTGCCTGAACTTGAGCTCCTAGGGGTGGAATTTATATAATTTGCAAAATAATGTCAAGGATCCCATCAGTGTCTTGTTAATGTATCTAAGTATCTAATTGTATCTAAGTTAATGTATCCAAGTTGATGTCTGTGCATTGGAAACAGAGTTGCTAACATTTACCCCTCATAGGCATTTCAGTCCTACCATAGGAAATTTCAGTCTCACCATAAACCACAAAATCTGTCATTCTTTGCAGTTAGTGTGTTGGCCAGAGGCAGCAGTTTCCAAATTCCCCTTTTTCACAAGCAGCACTTTCCTGGGCACAATTTCTTCAGCACCAGGGAGTTATATGTTAACCATCACTTGAACCCTATTGTTGGGGGCAGGAATATGGGACCCAAATTGTTTACTTTGCTAAAGGGAGCCAACCACCAATCTTAAGGCAAATTGAAAACTGAACGTAGGGAAAGTTGTCAGTCATAAAGCTGTCAAAAATATGTTCACCTGAGTGGTTCAAAGCTAATCTAACTTGTACTCCTGAAAATACTGATTAAATATTCTCTGTGCAAAGCCAGTTTTTTTCCTTGTCCAAGAGAAATAAGTATTTGCGCTCATTTGATCCCAAATTATCTGAGCTGAATATACATCTTGTTTTCCAATTATGGCTTAAATTTTCATCTTTGAATATCATTATTTTTTAATTGTACTGTTGGTAGGGGGCCCATAGTCTCCTGGTATACCCCCCAAAATCTATGATTCCAAAATCTGAGTTTTAACTTTCAGAAAAATTTTCTCTGTGAGGTTGTTCCATATAATAGTTCTCACAGAGAAATATTTTACCAACCTTTTATGAATCTAGAGTTTTTTTAGAATGTTTTTTTAAAAGAAGCTCACATATGTAGCCACAATTCAGATTACATTATAAGCCTAAAACCATCAAAACGAAAATCTAGATCAACACTTCAGCTTTCCAAAATGTCAACTGCTAAATATTACTTAAGTGAAAATGTACAAACCTATTTTAATGTGTTATCTTACATATTTTCCATTTTATCTTAATAAACATCCTTTTAACAAAAATATAAATAAAAGTTGGGGGCTATGGCTCCAGAACCCGTATGACTGAATATTTTGGTTACTGGGTCTAATATTAAATGTATAATACAATGTGTGATTTTATATCAAATTTCATCATGGTTCTCTTCTATTGTAATTACAGAATATTTAGAAAGTCACAGTGCTGTTTTCATTTAATAAAAACTAATGACATGTACAGGAATAAAACTTGAGGCTATATGCTACTTCCATATGAGGTAGATGTTGGACAACACAGCATAAATTGTAGGAGCATAGCTGCACCCTCATATTATATACACCACACAAGCACTCACCACCAGAGGTCTAATTACCATCCACCGTCATGGGAAGAATCCTCCCCACAAGCTATCCACCATCTTCTGAAATTGGGTCAAAAGGGGAAAAAGCTGCCAACCAACAAGCCACAAGAAAAAAAAGCAGCACCTTTTAAAATGCGGCTTCTGCTGCCCAACTTTCTTACCAAATTCACATAACCTGTGCACACAGCATTTGCCAAAGTCACAAGCAATTTAAGAAACAGTTTTTTTATTAACAAGGGAAATTAACCAAGAAAACGAAAAGTTCTTAATGCCACATGTGGCCAGTTATTTCACTCCAAGTACCATTTAGTCCAAAAGTCCCAAACACATGTCCAAGATGGTGCCCTTCCAAACCTACAGGCACTCAGCAACGTCCAGTTCTTCTCCAGCATCTTCTCTTTGCTTCTTCTCTTTCCAGCATTCCAACCTGCTCCACCTCTCCAAGGCTTTTCAAACTTTTTCAACAGAAGCTGATGCAAACTCAGCTTTCCAAACATGCCACCTTGCTGTGGCTCCACATGCTACCTTTACCAGGTCCACCTTTGGCAGTGTTTGACCACATTCACCAGGGCTGCACTCAGCAACCCCTTGGTACCCCTGGTGTACCATTCTGGCATCTCCACACTGGTTACTTCTCTGCTTGCCACTCTCCCACCATGGCTCCTTGCCACCTTCAGCTCACTCTTCCAGGGGCCAGATCATGTGGGCTTATTCTTTCAGTCCACCATTCTTGTCTCTTATTCTCTTTTCCTCTTTCCTTACTCCTTTATTTGCCTTTTGGTCCTTCTAGTTTCTTCTCGCAGGTCTTTCAGACTCCACCTACCAGGGTATTTTGGTGCCAATACAATTTTTAACTGCATCACTACCCTATATCACTTCTGATTACCACCATTCTGAACTCATGATTAAGGGTTTTGTTGAGTTTTGTGAGTTCAACTGTTTGCTTCTTTATTTTCTACATACAGTGAAATCATTCAAGTGTTGATCTTATCTCTCTGAATTGTTTCATATGGCATAATTCCCTTTCAAGTTCCCTCCCTGTTCTTAGAAACGACAGGATTTCCTTTTAAAAATACAGCTAAGGATGGTGTTGTTGTATAGACTGTAACTTCTTTAGTCACCATCCATTGCATCCACCTCTTAGTTGTTGTAAGCCATGCTGCAATGAAATATAGGTACATGTAGTTTTTTCACATAGCAGTTTAATATTCTTTGAATTGAAAGCAAGTGTGGAATTGCTGTATTATCTAGTAGATGTCTCTTTAATATTTTCAGGAAGCTGCTTCGTGTTTTTCATAGTAGTTACTCCAATTTGTCACTGAAAGAAAATTCTGTTTTATCCACCTCTTCTCCAGCACCTGCTGTCTTGTCTTCTGGATAATCACCATCTCACAGGTGTGAGATGAGATGTCTTTGTGACTTTGTCATGAATTCCCTACAGTAAGAGTGTTCAAAATACTTGTCTGCATCTGTTGGCTCTGTATTCTATAGAGAAGAGCCAGTTCAGATCCTTTGGCCATTTTTATAGGATTTTTTTAAATGTTGAATAGTATGCATTGATTATATGTTTTAGATATTAATCCCTTGCCAGATGCATGGTTTGTAAATAGCTTCTCGCATTCAGCAGGTTTCCTTTTTCTTGTAATGATACTTCTTTCCATTGTGCAGAGCTCTCTAACATGGTTCCATTTCTTTTGTTTTTGCTTTTATTTCTTTATTCTAGAATTCAGCCCCCCAAGTCATCTCCAAGGTTGATGTGAATTAGCTTACTGTCTCTATTTTCTTCATATACGTAAGTTAGTTATTACAAAGGTCTATTTCTCTGAGTTCATGGTAATGTTTCTATTCCCCCTTGAATTTTAGGATCTCAGGTATTACCTTCAAGCTTTGAATACAGTTTTGAATACATTTTGTGCATGGTGTACAATCCTAGTCTAGTCATTCTTTTTTATAAGGGTATCTGGTTTTTCCAATACCATTTACTGAAGAGATTTTTCTTTTTCTCTTATATACCCTTGATTCTTTGCAGTAATTCACTGATGATATAAATGTGCCTATATTTCTGAACTCTCTATGCTGTGGCTTTGATTCTTATGCCTGTTGTTATTTTAATATCATACAGTTTCAATTACTGCAGATTATTTGTAGTACAGAGTTCAGAGAGGCGTCCCATTAATTTTTACTAGGACTACTTTGGCTGTACATGGTTTTGTACAAATATTATTTGTTCACTTCTATGAATAATACCACTGTAATTTGAATAAGGATTGCATTAAATATATGGACTTTTGAAAGATGCTAAAACCTTTGAGCACAGAGTATCTGTTTCTTTGTCTTCTTTTCATTTTTAACATTGTTGTAGTCTAGTATCCATGTTTTCCACCTTGTTTTTTAAGTTCCTCCTAAATATTTTTTGTTTCAATGTGATTATTAATGGGGTTGTTCCATTAGTCTCTTTCTACTAGTTTGTTTTTGTGTGCAGAAATAGAATAGGTTTTATAGTGACTTAATAATAATATTTCCCTCTACTTCACATATCTGCATAATACTTGCCCTTTAAAAAATGAGCTTATTCAATGCATTTTAGAATTCTTTGATTGACTCTCCCTGGACACATAGGTGCCTTTTCTCCAGATGTGTTCTGTTTAATATTTTTTCATGTTCATCGGTTTTCAACACAATTACTTACAAGCCCACGGTAGTTTATGCTTTTAATTTCTCAATTTTTTGCATATTTCTCAGCATTACATTTTGGGTATGACAGATGTTCAGTAAATTCAGTCAACATGATTGTATTTCTGGCTACTTTTTTGTTTTTACTCACAAGGAATGTTGTACCTCATACTACAAGCCTCCCCAGCACTCCTTAAAAGAACAGGGCAAAATTACATTTTATATGAGTGAAGTACAGTGCACAATTCCTATATCTGTGGTCTGGGGAGAAAGACCTGAAGTTGGAAAAGAGAACATCTTTTTGGAAAAATGATGTTGTTTGTGATACATAGGAAAAAAGGTTCTGCTATTTCAATTGTATATATTCTGGAAATGTTTCCTAACAATAACAGTTTTTATTTATTCACATTAATTTTCATAACATATAACTTACATGCAGTCTTATAATAACAAAATAATATCAAGACATACATTTATTGATATAATAATTATGGCATTAATCTGTTCATTTTATGAAAGCATTGTGCTTCAAGGTGGCTATTTATAATGAAGATATTAAATAAATATGCTGGATTTTCTTGTTTACTACTTATTCTTTCATTCTAGAGAAAATTCAAAATAGTTCAACATTAAAATTGGTACTATTCTTTTGGAAGGGAAAGGAAGGGAGAAAGAAGGAGGAGGTGAGGAGGGGACAAAGAATCTATTTAAAATTAAAAACTGTAGAGGGAACTAAAAAAACAAGTTCATGAAGCTAAAATAATACCTAAGTATCTAAACATAGTGAGACTGACACCAATGTCAAGAAATTTAGTAGTGAAACTACCAAGAGTTCATCACCACTTAATATCTGTACACAATGAGATACCACTTCACATGTGTGAGAATGGTCCATATAACAAAACAAACAAAAAAAAAAAATGAAAGAAGTGCTGGTGACCCAGAAAATCCTCTTTTAGGCATCTACCCAAAGATCACAAAAACACTAATTCAAAGGGTAATATTTGATCCCATGTTCATTGTAGCACCACTTGCATCAGTCATATTATGGAAACAACTTAAGTGTCCAAATTCAAATACAGATGAGTGTATCTGGAGATGTGGTCTACAAACACACTGGAATACTACTCAGTGGTCAAAAAGAGAAATTTGCTATTTGTAGTGACATGGCTGAAGCTGGAGGGAATAATGCTAAACAAAGCAAGCTGGAAGGAGAAAGACTACTGAATGTTTTCACTTATATGTGAGAAGTAGAGAAAAACAATCATTAGATGTAGCAAAATTAAGAACTAATCCTGGAAAGTTGACTATAGAACTGAAAGCTTTGAGAGAAAGAAAAGAGGAATGAGATCAAGGTGGGCAGGAAGCACTGTGGATGATAATGATGGGGCATGGGTGTTTTGCGGAGGGCATGGTGTGTTAACCACACCTATGTGAACAGATCTCACAACATCTAAAACAGAAACAATGACGTTAACCCATGCACCTTTCTGATTTCTGTAAGCCACAAGAAAATATTATTGAATGAGAAGGAGTAGAACTACCCACCACCAACATAGGTAGGAATTATATGTACAGGGGGCCTAAACATTCAAGTGATGTCTGAGGTGGAGACAATCTTATCAGAGGGTCTCCTTCATCTGTATAATTTAAAGGAAAATGACACTAACTCTGACCGTAACGCTGATTTGTGAGTTGAAGTTTTGAAAAAAAGAAAACACCGTGTCAGAAATTGGAGTGAAAACATAAAAGAATAAAGTGCTAATGAAATGTTAAAGCTGCAAAAACCTTTGAAAATTGAAAATTCTACATTGGAAAATCATCACTAAAACTCAATAAAGAAAGAGATAAGGAAGAAATAGAGAAACAATAAAGACCTGAAGTCAATGGCAAACAAAAGATAAAATATTTTTAAAAATTTAATGATTTATGAAAAATATTATGAATACATTAAATTATGAAATACAAATGAAAAGTTTGTTAAAATTAATTTTAAATACATGCATAAGCTGTACAAGAGGGATTAAATATTTAGATCTGTAAATTATATGACAATTTGACAACCAAATATGAGAAAATGGAATAAAGTAGTAAACTCATATATGACATAAAAATTTCTCAAAGTGGATAAAGATTGAACTGTATGAGCTGAAACTATGAAACAGGATATAGGTGTACATCTGTGTGAATTTGAAATTACTACAGGTTTTTCCAATCTGACACACCAAAAACAAACAAAAAAAATTGAGCAAGAAGACAGCAAATAGAATCGATCTTATTTATACTACAATGAAATTTCTGTTCACTAAAGGATTTTGATTATTGAAATAAAATCGCAAAAGGTAGGGGACATTACACTGACAATTACACTGATCATTACCAAATACAACAGATCAAAATAGATCATGTTGAACACTGAAGGTCAGCAAATTTATTATCCTATGGAAGTTGGCATAGTCCTACAGAGATCAAGATTGATTATGAGGAAACAGAAAATCAGAATGAGACAGTAGGTTGTATAACCAAGAAAAAGGTTATCAATCATGATAATTCTAGCAAAAGGTCAAAGCATTTACAAAATGTAATATTCTTGCTAAAATCTTAACAGAGTAGGTATAGAGGAAAAGTACTATAAACCTCAACATTATTGTGGTCATATGTGTAATCTGTGTTTTATTCAGGGACAACAAACAAGAAGTTTAACCCATCTTTTTCAGTTTTCAAATTGAAAGCAAATGTTTATTTTGGAAAATCTTATCTCCTTTGTGCATGAAGCAAAGGTAACTTAGATTTTGCTATTCCCTTCAGAAGTGACCTATATGATATTCTAGAGTCTATTAATTTTTGAAAGATTCTATTTTATTTTTGTTTTCTTCATTCTTAATCTGATTGTCCCACTTGTTCAACTACATATCAGATGTAGCTGTACAAGTTACAACTACATATTTTTAAATTCTGGGTATTTCAAAGACTTCTTTGTTGTTCCATGTCTTCAGAAACTTGTAGGTTTTACCCTCATGTATTATTATAGAAGACTTACCAAATTCAGACAGATACCTGTGTTGAATGAATAACTTAAGATGTTGTTTGTTACACTTAATTCAGAATATATAATTCATAGTTCATTAATAATAAAAAGACTTTTTAAAATGATCATCTTCTTGGAAAACATCTGGGTTCTATTTTCTGACATTTTTAGACCTTGAAAAACTTATATTTCTGAAATCATAGCCTTGGACAAGACAAGTTTTGTGACAGTGGATGAGTGCCAAATACTCTAATCTGAATAAAACCTTGAGTCAATGAGTTCAGTTTCAACAATTTTGGTATTTATACTAGAAATTGATAGACTACATACTCAGGTTGCTTAAAAATTTCTGGTTGTTACTTCTTGACTCAAAGTGAAATTACACTGATATTTAGTGGCATAAGTGTAGGGCATTAGATTTGGCTCTATTGGTAGTAATATATTGTTAATTAACTTCAGATAATGGACATGTCTACTAGATATAATAATATTAATATTTCGTAAACTAGTGACTTGCTAATTCAACAAAGAAACTTAAGTCTTTTGTTGAATATTTCTGCATCTAACACAAAAATATCAAATTTTTTCAGTAATTTAGATCAATAAATACAAGTAAGGTAAAATTCCAGATAACTAGATGAATTCATTAAATTGATTCAATAGAAAAATACTCTGAAGGATTAATGAATGCAATTGCCATTTTGGTCCCAGGGTATTCACCAAGATCATCCAATACCCACAGCACCCAGGCACTCTGCTTGTACCTCAGAGATTTCATAGTCTAATCTCCAGAGGCAAAAAAAAAGTTGAAGTGTACTTATTGCTTCTCCACAGATCAAATTTGTCTGAATGCTACTGAATCCAAAAATCAGAATTTATTAACTTCTCACAGGAACTCCTTCTCTTCTGTTGAGAAGTTCTCCAATATGCTCTGGTGAGTTTCTTTAGGTTCTAGAAAGATAGTCTACACAGAATAATGCATAATGCTTAAATCACTGGTTTCAAGTGGGTGAGAGAACCAGTTACTGCTTATTTAACTTGAAAAAGATGAAATATTGTATATCAGCTTTGACTAAGTGAAAATTAAGATCTTTTAGAGAATATTAAATTCCTATCATTCCAGAACACTTTGTGGGGTGTAATTCCCACCTCCCTAGCAATGCCTTTCTTTAAATAACATCATAGAAATAACAGTTTGAGCATATGATGGTGTGATAGCCATTCTACTTATATATTCTGTGACTCTTAAGTGGTATAGATGAGATGCTTTCTATATCAGTGAACACAAAAAAGTTGTTGAAATACGGCAGAAAAATTAACTTAAATGAATCATACAGTTTAATCAGAGAAAAATAATCACAATTTTCCATCTTCACAAAGATAAAAAGAAATCACTGATTTAAGGCCGGGCATGGTGGCACATGCCTGTAAGCAGCAGCCAGGGTCAGGGATCATGGTTTGAGTCCCACCAGGGTCACAGAGAGAGACCTAATCCCTAAAAAAATAGCTGGGCGTGGTGGTGCATGCCTGTAATCCCAGCTACTTGGGAAGGCGAGGCGGGGATTCCTGGGCAATGTGAGCCTGCAGTTCTACAGGCAAAAATAGCAAGACCTAATCTCCAAAAAAAAAAAAAAAAAAAAAAAAAAAAAAAAAAAAAAAAAAAAAAAAAAAAAAAAAAAAAAAAAAAAAAAAAAAAAAAAAAAAAAAAAAAAAAAAAAAAAAAAAAAAAAAAAAAAAAAAAAAAAAAAAAAAAAAAAAAAAAAAAAAAAAAAAAAAAAAGAAAAAGAAAAAGAAAAAAGAAATCACTGAATCACTGATTGAAAGAGCATCATCAAAAACTATGCTTCTTGACTAAGCAGTTCTGATTGTGTGCTAAAAAAATTCAGCAAATTCTGGATTGAACTTGTTAAATGGTCATTATTTTAGAAATATAGAGAAAAGGAATTTATGATAAAAATGTATTATAAAAATTATTAGGTACATCATAATACAGTTATGAAACATTTGTGGGTTTTTAAATCACTATATTTACGTAAATACAAAATATCTTTTAAAAACATTAGATATATCATAATACAGTTATAAAATGTTTCTTATGTTTTTAAAACACAACATTACTGTGTGGAGTTTTTTTTAAACTTTGTGGAATTTTAATGTGTTCTTCAACTATGATAGAAAGCTCAGCTTTTGAATGTCCTAACTTATAGTGAAGTATATAACCTATGGACACTGAAACAGTACAATAAAGAAACAAAAGCAAAGCAAATTTATGTTCAACACTTAAAATAGGAATGGCATTAAAGTGAAAAAGGGTTTGTCATTCTACTGTTATAACTCATGATATGGAAATATACTTTTACAAACCCACATATAAGGTTAATATGCACTCTCTCTGTATATATGAATATATACATATATATGAATATATTCATATAATACATATGAATGAATATATGTATATTATATATATGTATATTTATATATACATATTTTCAAGAAAGAGAAAGTTTATTTAAATTCTATTTTTGTTTATTTGTGGGAAGAAAAAAGTAAAGATAGGCATACATTACAATACCATAATTACAAAATAATTTATTATTTACTCATATGTGTGATTTAAAATTTCAAATATCACAAGAATGATAGACATCAAATCCAGTGTACTGATTATTATTTCCAGGAATGTACAATGGGAAATAGGATAGAAGAGATGTCCACAGAGAATGCCAACTATCTCTGTGATGGCTGATTTTTTTAATTTAATTTATTTTTTTATTTTACATATATATAATATTATTGTGTACCCCGGGGTTTTCCCATTTCCCTAACACTTGTTAACTATCCTGCTCCTTTGTGCTCTCCGCCTCCCCCACCTTCTTCCCCCTCCTCTTCTCCCGCTCCATCATTCAGCCCCATTGGTTGTTTCTAATTTTTCTTATTCATTTGTTTGTTTTTCCCTATATCTGTCATAGTACTATTATTCAATCAAGGAGGACAAACATATGTCTTTTGCAGTAACATGGATGGAACTAGAAGGACACATATTAGCAGAAATAAGCCAAAAAGAAAACGGTTATTTAATTTTTTTCTTTACCTGTACTCCCATGTTTATTGTGGCACTATTTACAATAGCCAGGTTTTGGAAACAAATGCTCCCAAACAGACTAATGACTCAAAGAGTCATGGTATGTTTCACAATGGAATACTACTCAGCAATCAAAAAAACAAACTTAAGTCATTTACAGCAACATGGATGGAACTAGAATAAATCATGGCAGAGATAAACCAGAAAGAAAAATATAAATACTGGATGATTTTACTTATATATGGGATATAGGGAAAACAAACCAAAGGACAAGACAAAGTTAAAACCAGCAAATTGACAGCAGAACTGAAACATAAAACAAGGGAGGGGGAGAAATGGTAAAATCAGAGGAGGGATGAGCACAGGAGAATTAAGGTGATGGTTCACAGGTAATATGATGGTGGGAAAACCTTTGGGTATACAATGATGTAAATATATATTTATATATAAATATATATGTAGTAATTTATATATAGGTGGTAAGATTTTTAAGATAGGTTATATATTTATATAATATTTATATAATATATATTTATGCATAATATATGTAATTTGTATTTATGTTTTTTTATAATTTATTTCTTTATTTATATGAATATTTCACATCATTGTAATCCCTGGGGGTCACCCACCACCTTCTGTCCCTGGCCTCTCCAGCTGGTCCCCCTCCCTATAGTGTACTTACATTTGGTTATCCATATATTAATGAAACCATTTGGTTTCTGTCTTTTTCTTTCTGACTTGTTCCTGCTAATATGATTTCTTCTAGGTACATCCATGTTATCATAAATTCATCAAATTTGTCATTTTTAATTGATTTAATTTTCCATTGTGTATACATACCACATCTTTTTCATCTGATTGTCTGTTTGGGGACATTTGGGTTGTTTCCATGTTCTTGCAATTACAAATAGTGCTGCAATAAACATCCGCGTGCAGGCATCCTTTTGTACCCACATTGAGTTCTCCTTTGGGTGGATTCCCAGAAGAGCTATTGCTCTTGCATTCATTGCATTCATGAAAATGGTAGTTCCATTTTCATTAGTTTGAGGGTCCTCCACACTGCTTTCCAAGTTTACATTCTTACACTGTTGGTGGGAATAAAATTTTAAGATGAGAACAAAACTTGAATTTAATACTACTATAGGTAATTGTATGAGTTATTAATAGGAATTGATTTAAGTCAATGAGAAGATCCTCCAAAATACTTTTGAGCAAGTCAAAGAGTACTCCCATGCATATGGAATGGAGATTTTTTTTCCTAAAGTGAAAATAAGTAACATCCTCTTGACACAGAAATGGAAACTTCTTAGTGTACATACACCAAAACTGCGCTGATGAATGATGTGTCCACATCAAGTATCATCTTCAAAGTCTCTCTCCAATGTTGTTAGATGCAAAATTACTAGGTTAACTTAACAGTATTTCAAGACTCAAGTTGACCACACCCAGACACACACACACACACACACACACACACACACACACACTAAGATGAAACAAGTTTAAATAAGTTTCCTTCTGTGTGCCAGGGACTGTCTCCTCTATGCCAACTTCTCTCCATCCACCTCAAACCTAAACAATTTCCCTATGTATTTACATAATTCACTATGTATTTACATAATTCACTAGAGAAACTAGTGAATGAGTTAAGTTACATGATTCACTAGAAGCTGCCACAAACCTCAGCTAAAATATTGTTACAAGCACGTCAAGAATTTCAGGCTGAAAATCTGAACAGGAGAATGATAGTCCTACCTTTCTCAGGTCAGGTTAACAAATCTATAAAACAGCAATAAACACAATGATTCATTCATCATTGAGAAATGATTACTGTTGTCATGTACTTTAATTCCGTATTGTTTCATTCTCTGCTCCTCTGTATGTACATAAAGCAAAAACAAAGTGTATATATATTATCTCTTCCTTCTGTCATCTAAATAAGATCAAGTTCATTTTAAAAATTACTACCTTAGAACAGTAACTTTCAAGACCACCTAACATACAATCATAATAATATTTTTGGGATTTGTCAACAGTTTTTGTTACAGCATCAATTTTAAATGAACATAGTTTCCTTAACACTAGTTCTAAGATGACTTCATGAAGAAATATGAGATATATATAAAGTTATATGATTTAATTGCAGATGGCTTTAGGGTCTCTGGTAAATAATTTACCATTTTCCAGAAAATATACACAATAGTATGACCAATATCTTGCATGTTTTAAGTTTATTCTATATGTATTACATGAAATAATCATATTGATTATCTCTTATATTAATAATTTCTTGAAATTAACATGGTGTGCAGCATCGTACATGATTTAGGAGTCTAGGGTCATACCTTTTCAGATTGAAGTTATTACTAACGTCTTTCTTCATAATAAAACTGAGTATCTATTATATTCTTAACTAGTGTGTTGGGGACAAAATAATATACTATAGTTTATTACATTTTACTTAACTAAGAATTAGAGTGAATGATATTTGCATGTGTATATTGCCTCTATTATTTTCTTTTAAAATATCCGGGGAAAAGTCTGTTTATTTCCTATTTCCTTTGGGAAATTAACATTTTTCATCAACAATTATATTGAGTTATGATGGTTACATAGAATTTTTGCATAAGTACTACCAATCAATTAGTATTTCTTAATTTTATTTATTGAAAAAGTGTTTAATGAGGGATTAGAAACATGGGAATTTTTCTTCTCATATATAAAAGCATGATAAAATTTCACTAATAAAAACACTGTGGTTGGAGTTCTATATGAATGAATATGATAATGAGTAGAAGTGGAAGGTAGCTGGGAAACATTCATAAATGTGAGTTTTTGAAGTATATAAAACTTTTCCATAGAAATTCAGATCAATGATCAGTATAACTATCAAGATTATATATTTTAATAATTTTATTATATGCAACCATTTTCTAAACCTTAAATTGAGGTACTATCGAAATCTATAATACCTTTCCCATTTTCCCATGACTGAGAGTGATTCAAAATTGATCACATGATAATTTGAACTGCTCTCACATGTATGATGAAATGTGACTTCTTCAAGTGACTTCCTGTTTAAGTTCATTACTTTAGGTGGGATAGCTGGGAAAGTAACAGACATTTTATTTACAATGGTTCCATCTTGTCTTGCAGCCAGCTACATTGGGAAATTAAGAAGGACTATGGCTAATTTCACTCCGAGTGGGTTTCTCCTAATGGGATTTTCTGCCAATCCTGGGCTGGAACTCTTCCATGCTTCCTTGTTCTTAGTTTCATACATGGTGGCATTAACTGGGAACATCCTCATTATCACTGCTACATCCATGGACAGTAGTCTTCACTCACCCATGTATTTCTTCCTGAAGCATCTCTCTTTCCTGGATCTATGCTATATTTCTGTGACAGTTCCAAGGTCCATTTACAACTCCTTTATGCATAATGGCTATATTTCCCTTGGAGAATGCATAGTGCAGAGTTTTGTCCTTGCCCTATGTGCAGCTTCTGAGCTGTCCATGCTCACAGTCATGTCCTATGATCGTTATGTAGCCATTTGTTTTCCTCTGCGCTATGAGATCATCATGGATGCCAGCACCTGTGTCCATGGAGTCCTAGGTGTCTGGATCAGTGGGGTCATTTCTGGAGCCATGCACACAGCAGCCACTTTCTCCATCCACTTCTGTGGACCCCATGTCATCCACCAGTTTTTCTGTGACATCCCCCAGCTAATCAAACTCTCTTGTTCTAATGAGTATATCAGTGAGGTTGGAGTCACTTGCTTCATCGCTGTTTTTGTCTTTCTTTGTGTCATCTTTATTGGACTGTCCTACACAAAGATATTCTCAACTGTGCTGAGGATGCCATCTGCTGAGGGTAGAGCTAAGGCCTTCTCCACTTGCCTTCCCCACCTCACTGTAGTCATTTTATTCATTTCAACGGGTTCCTTTGAATTTCTCAAGCCACCATCTGACTCTCCAAGTGCACTGGACATTTTTCTCACTGTTATGTATACAATTGTGCCCCCAACACTCAACCCCATGATCTACAGCCTGAGAAATCAAGCCATGAAGGCAGCTCTAAGAAAGGTTGTCAGAAGCAGGGAAGATAGTCTCTTATGTTAAGGTCCATTTTCTTCTTCTTGGTGGAGAGAGATATCATTAACATATTTTGAAAACATTTGGTTGAAATGAATTGAGATAAGCAAAAGTACGTGAGTTTTCCAAAGATAAATAACTGAGGACGCAAGACCCAGTGTCACCTCCAGAATATGCCTGATCTGGGAGCTTCTCAAGTAGAACTTTATAGAATTTGCAAAGGAAACATTTTAATGATCTGGACAGTTATCTCTTTAATATATGTAGCTGATGTTGTCTATTCACTGAAAAGAACAGGGTTTTGTTAAAATTTAAAACTTTATCCTCTGTGAACTAAGAGTTTTTACCCTCTCCCTCAGTCTTAAAGTCTATCTTCTTGAAGTTATTGACTTTTCCCACAAGCAACAGTTTCCAAAATGCTGCCTTTGCACAAAGAACATTTTTCCTGGGCACAATTTTTCAGGACAAGAAAAGTTGTATCTTCACTCTTGACTTGTTTCCTTTATTTAATCATTTTTATTTAATTACCAAACATATAGCAGTCAATCAAGAGTTTAAATCTAAACAAAGAAATGAGTGTAGGAAAAATTGTCAGAATTTTGTTCTATTGACTCATACAGATATACATACATGTAGCTCTATAAGCATTATCTCTGCAAATGCAGGTTAAAATCACATATAATCTTTAAAAATTTAGCAAAGGCAGAAAATAATAAGGAAAAGTTTCTTTTCTCATGTTTCCTGAGTTACTCTGCAGCTGAACTATCTCATCATTTACATGTACTGATGAGAACCAGACTCTTGACACCATTAGTTGTGGTAGTACTCCACTAAAGCTTTGTCAGCCTTGACTGTCTCCATGAGTAATCATTGAGGTCATTCTGCCAAAGCTTCATGGTACCATTTCTTTTCCTCTTAAGATGCAATGGTTAATGCCACTATTGTGAATTAATGTTTATATAATGTAGTAGTCTGTTAGTGCCCTGAAAATACATGTTTCTAAATGATTAAATAAATAAAATAATTTTAAAAGAACATAGTGCTAATAAAAAGAATATATATATATATATATATATATATATATATATATATATATAGGACAAAGTTACTTATGTAAGTATAATGTTCAGTACTCAGTGGTTGAATTAACCAGCATGAATTCATTGTTATTAGAAATGACAATAGGTAGAATCTGATTTGTTCTTTTGCAACATGTGTTCATGCTTATAGTGTCTAATTCTGTTTACTGCAGTTTCATAGTCTTTTATTGCATAAAGGACTCTAGGTTCTCCAATCAAGTCTTTCAGATGGTTCTGGATTTTATGAGAGCACATATCCTACCCAAGGGTGATTCACACTGATCCAGTGTGACATCATCTCACCTGCAACATTGATTCTCTAATGTCTTCACTGTTAAACAAGGTCAGACACTGAGAGTGCCTAGAGGAAGACTTTAAAATAAGCATTTTCAGTGAATACAATTCTACCCAAAGTTGCAAGTGACTTCAGAAACTAATTAAAGTATAATAAATAAGAAGGTATTAGTGAGTTTAATTATGTAGTTAAAAAGTCAATTCAAATGGACATTTCTACGTTCTTCTTTTAAATTATTAGAATGTTATTTGAAAACAAATGCATATGATGTATTTCTGAGCTTGAAACATGAAAAATTAATATATTTCTTATAGTACTGTTAGAAGTTGAGTGGGAGTACAGTGGTGTCTGGGTAAGGAATTAACTATGTATTGGATTGACAGTAACAAATTAAGAAAACCATAAATGATAAGGATAATAAGATGAAAGATACACATACAACTTGTTTTTCTAAATTCCTTGATTTTTTTTAAAAGACACATACTTATGGAAATATATATGTAAAAATACATTTTTAAAGTTGAATATACTGGATGAATATATATGGAATTAAGATGTCATTATATTCTACATAATATATACATAAAGTACAAATATATGTAGGTGTATGTGTGCATATGCTTGTATATGTGTGTATATGTGTGTATGTATACCACAAAATGAATTAACTAAGTGAATCTGTATTTGTGTTAAAAAACAAAGATTATTGATGAGTCATTTGGTAGTCAGTGGTGTCAGGTACATGTATGATATTGTGACATAATCTATATATTTGGCCTTTGTCCCCAGTCCGGTCAGACTTCTAAACCCTTGTAAATGCTGACTGATAGGTGTCAGTGCATGTCTTATATTCATAATAACTTCCTTTCCAGCCATCCCTGACTTTATGAGTGATGATACCCATTGTGGATGTCTAAGCAAATTCAGGATTTTCTCTACATATCAGTTAATTAACAGTAAATGGAAACAATAACTTAAAACTTTCTAAATGTACATCCATTAGGAAAGAATCCCCAATAAGAGATTTGGTAGATTACTAGGTATTGTTTTGCACACTTTTTAATAGTCCACTTAATCAGTATCCAATCTATTGATGCTATTTAATCAAAATCACCAATATTTTATGTGGTCCATATTAGTGGCCATGATTACTGACATTAAACTGAACATGTACAAGATAAAACTTCTGAACATAAGTTGGAACTTGTATTCCACTAAATGACCAATATTTATTAAGTATATATATTAGAAATCTAAACATAGGGTTTGAATTACCTTATTATATTCTTGAGGTATTATCTCAGTTTGAATATGGTATCATGCTTCTTGAAGAACATGAAAAATATGTTTAGAATTATCAAAAAATCTATAAATGCTGATATCTATGCATTATTATTTGGGTCACTCAGGAGGTCATAAATATATATTCTGAAGGTTGCAACTCTCGGTTATGATCACAAAATTCAGGGCAAACCAGAATGGTCTGCTCACCCTTCTAAGAGCATGATAAAAAAGGATGAGAATTCAAGAGCTCTCAGGATTGGGAAAGTGATGTCATTTCTTGAGCTCAAAGGCTCAAGGCTCAATGGAGTGCACATCACTGATTTGTTGGGAGAAGAATCAAGGGAAAGAGTGGCATTTCAGTAAGATGGAAACTTGACCGAGTGAAAATATTTCATTCATTTGCAGCATCTGATTTGATTAGACCTATGAAAACCAAGGGAAGGAATATTATAACTGAGAGCTCAGAAAGCTTGTCACACCAAGAGAAACTGCAGGGAATAATGGCAGAGACAGAAGTGCATCTATTCTGACGGAAAACCTTGAAGGTTGTGTCCCAGAAACCCATCTGAGAAAGAAAGAATGTGGAATTAAAGCTAATCCTGCAGGAATTCTATAAATATGCCCCTTTGGAGAGAAAGGGAAAGTAGAAATGTTTTCTGTTTGGGGAAAAGGAGAGATCAGTAAAAAAAATTTAATTTTTTTCACTATTTCTATTCTTTTTGATAGCATATGATTTTTAAAATATATTTTTAATTCTCCTTTGAATCATTTTATCATTTATAAACATGTATTTCACAGGCACTCCCAGGTATTCTGTTAAAGGTTACTCCCTCCATGACTGGAAATTATTCAACTGCATCGAAGAAGAAAAGAAAGAGCTCATGACATTGTGCAGAGTGGCCTCAGTGTATTGACCCTGGAGGCCTCCAGGCTGGTAGACCAAATGGCACTCTTCCTGGGCAGTCGTACTGGGAGTTCATATTTCTCATCTCATCACATGTGGGACATCGCATGATGTCCCAGTGCCAGTGCAACTCAGGAAAAAAATGAGAAGAGAAATTAATGTTTGCATCATCTTGACAGACAGAAATCATCAGGAAAATGATTATGTTAATGTACTTAAAGTTGTGGTAATTTCTATTTTCCCCAATACCTGAGTTTTGTAGAAAAACTTCAAACTACTGTATTTGTGGGAGTCATGTTTATGAAGCCATGTATGTAAATATTTTTGTTACCCAGCACATACTAATGACAATTTTGTAACATGACAACATTGCTGGTGAGTATTTCTCTACTTAGCTTAAAATCCTTGACCAGGAATGTCATGTTTGGTTAACCACCACTAAGAGGATTCTCCTTGACCCCAACTAAGAGCATAATTCAAGGTGAAAATACCTAGACTGGCTCTGAAGCTATTCTGCATGAAAAAAAATCTCTTTGTCAAAAGTAGCATCTGAAAAACTGATTTACCTTAGGGCAAATCACTAAACGTGGACAAAGATAGATTTCAAGTTCAGGTCAGGGCTGAGGAAACCAGTTCCCAGATGATCATCTAAATGGGGCAAATTCTACAACTATCCTTCTTTTCCTCAACATATAGAAGACATCAGATAGTCATTAAGTAGACACCTGAGTGTTTCCTTAACGTTTTTCCTTTGCATGTTGTATAAAATCATCATGGAGAAGCTCAAACTTTGGGCAACAATTCCAGAAAATTTGGAAACTGTTTCTGGTCTTGATTAATCAGACTTGCCCCTTTAACAGTCTCTTAATTACTACTTGTCTGAATTTTTTGGTGTCAACAATTTTCCCCATATATTTTGGGGAAATGAATGAACATATGTAACTCAACAAAAGAGGTCAACTTTTATTCTTTGGAAAGTCTTTCTTAGAGCTAACTTTATGACTTTGTCTCAGGTTATAGGTCATTAATTTGAATGTAGAGGACACAATTGTGTACATGAGAGTAGACAAAAAGTCCAGTGTATTTGGAGAGTCAGAAGGTGGCCTGAGATATTCAAAGAAACTAGTTGAAATAAACATGACAGCAAGTTGGGAAGGCTTAGCTCTGCCCTCTGCAGATGGCATCCTCAGCATTGCAGAGACTATCATTGTGTAGCATAGTCCAATAAAGGTGACACAAAAGCAGATCACAAGAGACAGGAAACCAGTGACCACAACTTCACAAAAACTAGGGGATGTCACAAAAGAATTGGCAAATGACATGGGGAGCATAGAGGTGCATGGAGAAAGTGGCCACTGTGTGCATCATTCCAGAAATGACCCCACGAATCCAGATGCCTAAGACACTATGAACACATTTGCTGGCAACCAAGGTGATCTTGCAGTGCAGTGGAAAGCAAATGGCCACATAGTAATCACAGGACATCACTATGAGTATGGACAGCTCAGCACAAGCACAGAGAATGAAAGAAAAATTCTGTACTATGCATATCACAAGGATAATGTAGACATTCTGTATGAAACGGTTGTAAATGAACCTTGGCACTGTCACAGATATATAGCAGAAATCCAGGATGGAGAGATGCTTCAGGAAGAAATACATGGGTGAGTGAAGACTACTGTTCATTGAAGTTGCAGTGATAATGAGGATGTTGCCCATTAATGTCACCATGTATGAGACTAAGTAAAAAGACCCACAGAAGAGTTCTACCACAGGCATGGCAGAAAATTCCACCAAAAGAAACCCACTCTGAGTGAAATTATCCATAGTCCTTATTTTCCCATTGCCAATGGCGTCAAGACAAAATGGAACCATTGGAAAGAAAATTTCTCTACTTACCTACCTAACCCATCTTGAACTCAATAAAAGTAGGCATGAATTCACCTGAAGAAATCAGCACTTCCTCAAATAATGTGTAACCACTTTATATGATTGACTCAATCATGGAGACATTGATAAAAAGAATTTTAAATTTTCATATTACCCATTTTAGTCAAAGGAAAGGACAAAGCTATGTTGCAACAAAAAGTAAAGGAAAAAACCGCTGTAATGCAATTAATACAATATATTTTAAAATACTTAATGCTAATAGAATCGAAACACTGTATTTTGTTTACATTAAAAGTTTTAAATAGTACTATATAACTGTTGTCTTACACATTTTTTTAATCATCCTTCTTTTATATCTTTCTATCTGTTCATATTTTAATTACAATGAACTTATTATTATACTCCTATAATTATGTTTTATACTCAGTTGTAAAATCCTAGTGTTTTTTCTTCTTTCTTTAAGCATCTGTTTTCTCAATAAATGTAATTATTAAACATCAAAGTGATGGTACCTATCTGATATATTTGTGATTGTATCATAATTGTGATATACAAATTATGATATAATTGTGATATATGGATAACTGCTTCATTAGCACAAAATATTAAAATTAATCAGAAAATATTTATTTCCCAGGTGTAAAGGAATAGGTCTTTGCTTTGTTTTTGTAAGAAAATATAGTCTTCCCCAAAAAATACATTACTCACTATTAAATAAATAATATGTAAAACAGTTATGAAATATAATTCTTTACCCAGCACGTTAAGATGCAAAATGAAAACACTCGGTACTATTAATTATGAAGACCCAAACTTCCACTGTTACATACCTGAAAAGCTATGAATCTGAACCCTAAATCATGGATAGTCTTTTAAATCAATGTTCCTTCAATAAAATTCATACAATTATAAAATAGCATGGTACTCATTTTGAAATAACAGGGAAAAGCTTAAAACATGCCATTAGAATGTTCAAATCCATGCAGTTTTCTAGGAAAGAACAAATTACTTAGGGAAAACCTTGAAGCACTGCCTCTTAAGTCATATAACTTTATAACTAGACAATATTTTATTGAGTCATGTGAAAAATTAGCATTATGATAAACTACATTCATTTAAAATTAAGGTGGTAGCAAAAATATTGACAAACCATAAAAATGTTACTGAATAACTGTTTTCATAATAGTATTTTATATGACCTTAAAAATTATCCTTGTAAAGTTTGCTTTTGAAATGGACGTGACTATTTGAATGACAAAGAAGTAAGATATATTATAGACACTTTATATTCTCAAGACATGTAAATAAACAGAGATGGAAGGAGCAGAGAATGATGAGTATAAAGAAAAAACCTCTTATCATCAGTGATTATCTCCACATGTTGAGAGAATGACTGTGTTTATTGCAGATTTATAAACTTGTTAGCCTTATCTGAATTTATATGAAAGTGATATTTTTTCCTGAAATCTATGATGTCCCTAATAATGTACTTGGAATCTAATGGTGATGGATTCACTATGCTTCCTAGAGTACTATATAATTGTATTGGGTAGTTATTTAGATGTGTGATTTACAGGAAAGTCTTGGCACTGATGTGGGAGTCCATGGCACATGTAAATAACTTGACACTTCTTGTGTCAAACTGTCTTATTGCTTGTATGTATGTTTGTGTGTCTGTGTAATCCATAGGAGTGTTGACATGCTGTTAACATTACCAAGTAATTTTATTTTAGACATTATTATAGGGAGACTTTGAAGATGACACTTCCACTTCTAGAGATTGTCGTGACATCTTTAGTTACCTGGGCACCATCACTTGTGACTGCAGTTTGCCAGGTGAGGTTTCTGAAGCCTCCAAAAAGTCCCATTTCTAAATACCTGGGAGAAGGTTGTTTATTTTTCCTTATAGAATCTACAAAGAACGCCTTGTATATGCATGGGAATGTTTCTTAGTTTATATTTTGCTAGGTTATTTCCATTAATTTATATCTACTCTTGTCAATCATTTATAGAGTGACTATTTAGTGGAAACAAATGCAGTTTTATTTTTATCTTTTACATTATGTATATTTTTATGTATCTTGAATATATGTATAAATTAATATAAGATTAGATGATATATAAACATGTACAGAAATTAATGCATTAATCCGATTGTGTATGTGTATATGAGTATATAAAAAACTGTCACATTATGCATTTTAAATATCTAACATATTTAATATATTTCTCCTATCACTGTCTGTGATAACAAATCTAAAAGCAGGAAGAAATGAAAGTACACAAATTCTTTTCAATTGGCTCTTAATATTATTTCAGACATTTTGCTTTATTTATTAGATATCAGTGAATCATGAAGAACAGGATGATCACTTAGACTTCAAAGAAATCCCTAATTTCAGTGTTGACCCAGATATTTACATTAGTGTTAATCTTTAATTCTACTACTTCATCATCTACGGTATACTCCCTGTCCTATGACAAAGTGAACATTCAAAATAGGATACCTGTATCACAGTTTTGGTAAATATGAGTGTCTTTAAAAATTAATGCTTAAGTGGATATAAAGTATTCGAAACAGAGCACTCTTTGTTAAGTGTATTAAGTATAATGTACTCAGTGATTTTACTACTTTTAACTCCAGTCCTTTTCTCTGTATTTTCAATATGTTGACCATACAAAAGTCCATACCAGAAACTTCTTCTGTTTTTCCTACCTCATAATTTTCTCCTAAGAGTTAGAAGAAATGAGAAGAATGCATGATTGTTAGGACATTAAGCATGGTCTTGACATATATATATATATATATATATCAACCTAAGGATATATATCAAGATCCTTAGGTTTATCCTTAGGTTGATCCTTAGGTTGGGAAGAAGTAAAGCGTGGTGTGTTGCTCTTATGAAACTGCTTGACCCTTTCTCAATTTTCAAACTTTTCTGCCATATTTGAACATTTTTTTCTTGATTTTTTTTGAGACTAGGTCTCACTATGTTGCCCCGGGAACAGCAGACTCTCTTTGCCCAGGGTACCCCAGACTCAAGTGATTCATGGCCTCAGCCTCCCAGATAGCTGGGATTACAGGTGTGCACCACCACGCCCAGCTACTTTTTGGGACTAGGTCTCACTATGTTGCCCCAGGCAAGTCCCGCAAACTCAAGCGATTCCCAATCTCCATCTCCTGTCCTAAGATTGGGATTAAAGTTGCGCGCCACCGCAACCGGCTTTTCTTGATTTCTGATGTGAAAAGCACCTCACATTTCTTTTAAGTCACTATTATAAGGGTCAATGAATGATATAAATATAAGGCATATTCAATAGTATCATTGTATCATGTATTCATGCCTGAATTACTTTTATGATAGTTATATACAGAAAGACAAGTTATGGAGGTGGGAACGCCACTCCACAAATGCTCTTGGAATGAACGGCATTTACAATCTTCTCTTCCAGATTCCTAACTTCCTTTATAATCATCACAGTTCATACACCTGTATTGCATATTTAGCAAGTTAAATGACAATGGCAGTTCTCTGAACCACTCAAAGCCAGTATCTTATGGGCTTTTCACTATTCTGTTTAGGCTATCTTTTCAGGACCTAAATAAACTCATCAGCATATATTCAAGAACATCTTCCCTCAACGAAGAACATCTTCAAGTGAGCAGCTGACACTCACTTCAAATTCCTGATCTCTGAAATCACACTCAGAACAATGTAAACTATGGAGAAAAGTTAGGTCCATTTTAATCCTTTCTGGCCTCTGGTGGTTAGGCAGTGAGGTTTCTTCAGCACAAACAGAGATTGTGATGGTCTGGGTACTTGGTGCTGGTGTCAGTACCCTGGTACCAAACCTTGAGATTATATTGATTGTCCCCGAAGGGTACTTTTCTGCTAAGCTGATTTAACGTTATACCTACTTACCTAAAATTTCAGTCTATTTATGTTTCTTGGAGCAAATTATTGAAAAAATGTTATAAGTTAGTATTGAATTCAAGAATGTACAAAAGACAACCTAATTCTAATTGTTGAAATACACCCATCACCACTCACCTATCCTCCACCACACAGACCATTATTCCTGTCTCCCTATTCTTCCCCTTCTTTATGTGACTCTTAATTTTAGTCAGTATATGTGTTTGAGATAACAAAAGATAAACATGTAAACATGATCTCCTATGTATTCTTAACTTTTTAAAATATATAATTATGTACACTGGGGGAAAAGGAGGGCGACCTTGCAGGCCAAAGCATGTCGAGTTTCTCCAAAGCTAACCAGCAATGGTCCACTTTTGTTTGAATCTAGTATCTCTTAAATGGGAAAATGCAACCCCCAGGGAAGCTTGCTGCAGTGGCATCAATTAAACTTCAAGGATTGCATAAACCTATGTATCATCAACTAAGTGACTGTGGGGATCATGTTGTCATAATGGACACAAAACACATTGCGTTTTCAGGAAATAAATGGGAGCAGAAGGTATACTCCTCACATACTGGCTACCCAGGTGGATTTAAACAAGTAACAACTGTCCAGCTGCACCAGAAGGATCCATTGGCTATTGTAAAACTAGCTATCTATGGTATGCTACCAAAAAATCTTCACAGAAGAACTCTGATGCATAGATTACATCTTTTCCCATATGAGGCTATACCAGAAAATATTCTTAAGAATTTAGTTGAAGAGCTTCCTCAACCGCGCAAAGTTCCTAGACGTCTGGATGAGTACATACCGGTGGCAATGTGGTGCTGAATTAGAAATATTGACACACACATATATATTCATATATATATATTTACCACAAAGAGAGAAAGCTTTCAACAACTATTGTAGTGTGAGATATCTTAGTCCTCAGTTCCTCTGAGTTTGAAAGTATGAAAATCCTTGTAATATCAAAGTCGTGGGAGTGCATGAAACATATTGTTATTCAAAATAAACACTTGTCAGAAAGACTGATTATGCTAATGGTGTGATTCAGGGTACACAGGTAAACTCAAGTTGCCTAATAAAGTAATCTTTTCATTAAAACATTGAAACTTTTGCTTCATCCCTAACATTGGGGAGGAGAGAGAGAGAGTGGAGACTCTCTTCATTGCTTCAGTCTTGTCTATGTAATGTAAGTACAGGTGAAATCTTCAACAATAGGATTCAAAGAATTCAAGTTTCTTGATACCTGGGAGTTTCTGGAAAGTGGTTTGTGGAAGAAGGAATGGGAATACTGTCCACTTTCCAAACTTTGCTTGGTATCTTTTCCATGTTTCTGATTTGTACTTTTATAATAAATTGCCAATAATGAGAAATGTAAGAAATACATCTTTATCATTTATGAGTTCCTGTTGAAAATTATTGAATGGGGAGAAATGAACTTACCAATTAATAACTAATTAATAGCTATTATTAACTATTAATAATAGTTCAGAGATACAATCAATTGCATCCTGACATGGAGGCAGTCTCATCAGGGGACACAGTGAACATGTAGGGTCTGGAACTGGAGATTTCAAGGGTCTAATTCTTAACTGGACTAGTGTTGGATAAAGAGACACCATGTATATGGTGACAGATACATGTGAGGAAAAACAGCCAAGCATTAACTTTAAGGAAATAACATAAAAAGGCAAAAGACATTAAAAACTTCAAATGCTACATTAGAAAGGAGTCACTAAATTTCAGTAAAAGAACTCAGTATGTAGTGAATGAAGGGAAAAATGAAGAAAAAGCATGTAAAAATAAATATAAATTACAGAAATATATAATCATATTATGAACATTAACTTTAATGCACTGGACAATTGAAAGGCTATGCCACAATAAGAGTTTACATGGAAACCATATGAATTCTTTTCTGCTTTTTTAGCATTGGGGAAGTTTACATCTGCGAACTGGAATGCATAGTATAAGATATTCTAATTTGGTCTAACGTACCAAGCAACAAGATTATTTGTACCACAATGAAACTTTTATATTACACAAACCCAGGTTTCTTAAAAATGACATGTGTTACTTCCTCACTCACAGTGAAATTACATTGGCACTTAGTGGAATAAGTAGGGTTATTTTTTAGCTTATTAGAGTAAACTGTTGATGTTTATACACATTCAGGTGATAGACATGTCTACTAAATTAGACATTAATACATTTTAGCTAGTTATGGATAAAAATCACTTGCTAATTCAATTAATAAAATTTAATTAAATCTTTGGGCTGGATATATCTGAATACAAAGTAAAAATTAAAACATTTTCCATTAGTGCCCAATAAAAGGACAAAATCTCAGTAAACTATATCTGATCATTAAATCACAGAGCAAAAAAAGAGTCTGAAGGAACAATCAATATAATTGCAAGTTTTGGTCCCAGGGTATTTGCCAATAATCTGAAATACTCAGAGCACCCAGAAACTCTGCTAGTGCCAAAATGATTTAATTGCCTAATCACTGGTGGCCAAAGAAGAGTTGTATTGGACTTTTTTTCTCCATAGCTCATTTGTTTGAATGTGACTTAATTGCACATGTGAGAACTTTGAGCTGAGTGTCAACTGCTCTCAGTGACGGTTCTCCTTCTCTTGAAGGAAGATGTTCTTGAATATGCTCTGGTGAGTTTCCCTAGTTTCTAAAAATATAGATTACAAAGAACAATGGAAAGCCCATTCATTATTGGTTTTAAGCGAATGAGTCATTGCCACTCAATTATAAAATATGCAATATTATGTATGGACTATGAATATTTTAATGGAAGTTAGGAATCTGGTAGCAAACATTCTATCTCCTTCCCTTTCACACATACTTTATGACTGCAATTCTCACCTTTCTAACTTGTCTTTCTTTATATGTCCAGCATAGAAGAAATGTAGTATAAATGTGTGAGGGATTGATACAGTTTGATATTTGTTGTGTTCATGGTACTCATTGACTCTTATGGGTGACATATAAGAGATGTGTAGTCCACCTCAGAAATTAAAATAAATTATTCAAATATGGTAAGAAAATTTATAAACTGAGAATGATTCAAATATTATAATGAGGGGGCAATCAAATTTTCTATCTTCACAAAGACAAAAAAAAGTACAAAGACTGAAAAGCATAATATGATACTTGCTATCATCCAGCCCTTTGATTGATTAATTTTAATTCTTAGGGGGGAAATTTGGAAGTAGAGCAAATTTAAGATTAATCTGGAATGGACATGTCAATGGTCAGTTTTATGGAAATACAGAGAAAGGGATTTACAAGAAAAAATAACTGGCAAAAGTAGTAGTAAAATATATCTTATTATAGTTAGCAGACTTTTGTTTTAAAAAGAACTTATACACCTAAACATTAACCATTGTTTTTTAAAAAATCTATTTTTACTTAAAACTATGATGGAGATGGTAGATTTTGAATGATCCCTTTTCTGTATGACTGAGAATAAGTTGGAGATTCCAAAATGGTAGAGTCAAAGATGTAAAACCAATGTAAACTTCTGGATCAACAAGTAAGAACTTCACTGAGAAAGAAAATCAACAACCATTTTCTCCTTAGTTAAAGTCACATTTACAAAAAAGTCCAAACGTCTTGAAATAATATCCAAAAACCAATAATAATTTGTTCTTTTCCAGAATGGCAACACAAATTTGGACTTATGATTGACTGGATTAAACTTAATTATTTTTCTACTTTTGAAGTAAATAATCATTTTCATTATTATTTTAATTGCATTCATTTTACTGAAGTAACTAACATGTCTACAATACTGTACACATATTAGGTATCTATTTTATCATTTCAGTTAAATATTATTGCCAGCTAGCTTTCTTCATAGTATGTATCAATTATGTTAATTGATGATTCATTAATTTGTTGGTTACAAAACATTATTTCATAACAGTTTTAAACAAAGAATGAAAATTTGTATTTTCAAATAAATGAAAAAATACATTATTTTATGTAAGTATAATATATATTTCATATATATGAGAAATAATATCATTTTTCATAGTCATATTATTCTTCTTTGAAAATATACATGTGAAAAGTCTTGTCAATTCCTTTTCTTTTGGGAAAATCTATTTTAATATCAATTGTTATGATATTTTATGCTAATAAGTTATTTTTACCATAAGTACATGAATAGGTGCTACTTATTCTTATTTGGCATTCCATAATGATAGCTATGGAGAAAAAATATGCACATTTAGAAGAAAAATATGAGAATTTTTTTCTTTCATACATAAAACAACATTATGACAACGCAATATAAAAAATCATGGTACTTGTGATGGTGTCTAAATAGATAGAATGATTAATGAAAAATAAGCAATAAGGATCATTTATAAATATTAGCATATGAATTGCACAAGATTTTAATATAAATAAAAAATCAGTTTTCTATAAGGCCATAATAAAATTTTATATTTTAAATTTTATTTATTTTACAGACTTTATTATATGCAATCATTTTTCCTTTCATTCAACTGAAATGTGAAATGATCAAATGTGTGCTCTTTCTCACCTAGGTTTCCATGATTGAGCTAACACCATTTAAAATCTCACAAATTATTAATGTATAGAACTATATTCACATATATGATGAGGAGAGAATTTCCGGTGACTTCATGCTTAACACCAGTGGTTCAAAGTGTATCAGAAGGTTCACTGGGAGAAATTTACAATGGTTTCCATTGTGTTTAGCAGTCAACAACACTCAGAATTGAAGGAGTATGGCTAATTTCACTCTAAGTGGTTTTTTCCTGCTGGGATTTTCTGCCAAGCCTGAGGTAGAACTCTTACTTGCTTCCCTGTTCTTAATCATATACATGGTGGCGTTAACTGGGAACATCCTCATTCTCACTGCAACCTCCAGTGACAGTAGTCTCCACTCACCCATGTATTTCTTCCTGAAGCATCTCTCCTTCTTGGATCTGTGTTATATCTCTGCGACTGTACCAAAGTATATTTACAACTCATTTGTGCAGAATGACTACATTTCCCTGTGGGAATGCATAGTGCAGTGTTTTGCTTTCATGCTCTGTGGTTCTGCTGAGCTGTCCATGCTCACAGTGATGTCGTATGATCGCTACGTGGCCATCTGCTTTCCCCTGCGCTATGAGATTATCATGGATACCAGCACCTGTGTTCATGGGGTCTTAGGCGTCTGGATCAGTGGAGTGATTACTGGAATCATGAATACAAGTGCTACTTTCTCCATGCACTTTTGCGGTCCCCATATCATTCACATGTTCTTCTGTGACATACCCCAACTCCTCAAACTCTCTTGTTCTAATGAATATATCAGTGAGGTTGGAGTCACCGGCTTTGTGTCTCTTGTGGCCTTTTTCTGCATTACCTTTATTGTACTGTCCTACACAAAGATATTCTCTACCGTGATGAGGATGCCATCTGCTGAGGGCAGAGCTAAGGCTTTCTCCACTTGTCTCCCACACCTGGTTGTCGTCCTGCTTTTTATTACAACCAGCGTCTTTGATTTTCTCAAGCCACCATCTGACTCGCCAAGTGCAGTGGACATTTTCCTCACTATTTTGTACACAGTTGTGCCCCCAACACTCAATCCAATGATCTATAGCTTGAGAAATCAAGCTATAAATTCAGCTCTAAGAAAGTTGTTCCAAGGAAGAGATGCCTGATTCTATTGTTGAGGAATAGAATCATTTGGTTGAAATGATTTGGTTGAATGAAATGAAAATGAAATGATTTCATTTGATTGAAAGACAGCGTTCAAAATATATTGGGAAAAATATTGCCTTATAAAATTGAGATAACAATAACTGAGTCTATCAAAGAGTCAAGATTAGTTTTCAAGCCTGGGAATAGTCTCCAGATAGTTCTGCAAAGACTTGAGCTGCCCAGCACTTAAGATTCTCAAGATGGATATTGTATAATCATATAAAATAATTTTATATAATATAACAAAAACATGTCAAATATACAGGCTGGTGACTCATTAGTGTATCTTTCTCATATTGCCCATGGGTTGAATGGGAAAGAAAGGGAGATTGTTAAAAATACCCCTTCCAAAGAGAAAAACACCCTTTCCCTTTCCATTTAGGAATTTTATCTTAGGGAACTGAGAATTTCAGTCTGCCATAAACATGAAAACCCGCCATTCTCAGAAATTAGTGTGTTCGCCAGAGGCAGCAGTTTCCAAAACTCTCTTTTGTCACAGCAGCATTTTTCCTGGGCACAGTTTCTTCAGCACCAGGCCACATACATCTTAATCCTTGACTTGAGCTCTTTCGTTGGGTCCAGGAAGAGACACAAATTTTTTATTATGTTTAATCAAACCTAACTTAGCCAACCAGCAATCTTAGGATACGTAGAATAATCACCATAAAGTTGTTCGAATGAGAATATTGTCATTAAAAAATGTACTGAGTAATGCAAATCTTCATACTCATAGCTCCTAAATCATTTTACTTGAATATAGCATCTCCTTTTTCAAATTTGACTATCATTCTCATCTTCCAGTGCCATTATGTTTTTCAATTATAGTGCAGGAAGGCTTGTACGTTCAGCTTGATTGGTCCTAGACTTTTGTGATTTCAAAATTGAAAACCCTATCCTTTAAGATATTCTTTTCTCTCTGTCAGGTTGTCTCATAGAATAGTTGACACATAAAATGTAGAACAAACTTTTTGGTGAATCTAGAGATTTTTAAATATTTCTCCAAAAATGTGTTACCACAAATCAGTTTAAATTATAAACCTTAGAATTTAGTAATTTAAATCTAGCTCAACTATTTAGTTTTCCAAAAAGTCACCCTTTATCTATTTTATCTTAATAAATATCTTTGTAATAAAAATTTCATAAAACTTTGGTGATAATGCTCCTCAACACACATGGTTGGTTATTCTGATTACTGGATCTAACATTAAATATATAACAATGCATGATAACATACCAACCTCATTGTGGATTTTCTTCTATTGCAATGCTTACAGCATATTTAGAAAATCATAGTGCTGCTTTCATTTACTATAAGCAAATGACATATACAGGAAGAAAACCCATGTCAGGAGGCTACTTCCATACGCTTTAAAATGACATCTTTTCTTTCATTTTGAGGTAGCAGTAGTTGACAATACTGTGTAAGTTGCAGGAACATAGCTGCACCCTCAGATTATGTTTCTCACAAGGCACCCACCTCCAAAAGCTTAGTTACCGTCCACCATCATGGGAAGCACCCTGTCTCCCAACTCTCTCCCTCCTCTTGGTTACCACCATTCTGTTCTCTTGATCAAGGACTTTGTTAGGTGTTGTGGATTCAGTTGTTTTGCTTCTTTATTTTGTACATAGAGTGAAATCATACAGTGTTGATTTTTATCTCTCAGAATTGTTTCACATAACATAATCCCCTCAAGTACCCTCCTTGTTTTTAGAAATGACAGGATTGCCTTTTAAATATACAGCTGAGAAATGTGTTGTATATACAGGTTGGGTATAAATTGGTGCTTTCTCCTCAGATGTGTCCTGCTGAATACTTCATCATGTTCATTGTAGGCAACACAGTTTCTTCTCAAGCCCATGTTATATTATGCTTTTAATTTGTTGAATTTCTGAATATTTCTTAGAATAATGATTTGGGAATAAAAATGTTCAGTAGCTAAAGTCAGTATAATGGGATTTCTGGCTACCTCTTTCCCCCCCCCCTCAAACGTATGTGCTATATTAAACTACAAGTCTCTGTTGGCCCCTTTAAAAGAACTGTGTAAAATTGCATTTCATATCATTGAAGTTACAGGAGCACTTCCACTTTCTGTGGCTCAATGGAGAGAATCCAGAAGTTGAGAATGACAATGACATATTGGAAAAATGATGCTGATATGCATTGAATAAAGGTTCTGGTACTTCAATTGTAATGCAATCTGGACAAGACTATTAACAATTTTCATGCATTCAGATGAATTCTCACAAATTATTAATAAATATTATATAAGTCTCATAATTGTATAAAATGAAATCAAGACTAACAATCACTAATAAAAATAATTGTGGTTAATCCATTTTATTAAAGCAGTGTGTTTATTAGCAATTGTAAATAATGAGATCATGCAAAATACTGCATTTCTTGCTTGACTAGATTTGCTTAAAGACTAGAACAATTTCAATATACAATATTAAAACTGATATTTTTCTGTTGGAAAAATAAAGGAAGTTAGAGAAAGGAAGAAATAGCGAAATTTTCAAAACTCTAGTGAAAACTCCAGAAATCAAGTGAGAACCTAATATCTAAGCAGTGTGGAGAATTCGTGCCTGTAAGCTTCAGCCTATGAAGCAGCCGAAGCTAGAGATCGCGGTTTGAGTCCCGCCTAGGGCCAGTAGCAAGACCTAGTTCCAAAAAAATAGCTGGGTGTGGTGGCACGCGCCTGTAATCCCAGCTACCTGGGAAGCTGAGGCTGGGGGTTGCTTGAGTCTGTGGTACCCCGGGCAACGAGAACCTGCGATTCCACGGGCAAAAATAGTCTCAAAAAAAAAAAAAAAAAAAAAAAAAAAAAAAAAAAAAAAAAAAAAAAAAAAAAAAAAAAAAAAAAAAAAAAAGAACCGTCAAACCAATGAAAATGGAACTACCATTTGACCCAAACGAGAACTCAATGTGGGTACAAAAGGACACCTGCACTCAGATGTTTATTACAGTACTATTTATAATCGTGAGAACATGGAAACAACCCAAATGCCCCCAAACAGACAATTGGATGAAAAAGATGTGGTACATATACACAATGGAAAATTATTAATCAATTAAAAATGACAAATTTGATGAATTTATGATAATATGGATGTATCTAGAAGAAATCATATTAGAAGAAACAAGTCAGAAAGAAAAAGACAGAAAGAAACCAAATTGTTTCACTAATATATGGACAACCAAACAAAAGTACACTACTGGGGGTGGGGGGGAACTAGCTGGATGGGAGGTGGTGGGTGACCCCCAGGGATTGCAATGATGTGAAATATATAAATGAATGAATGAGTGAATGAATGAATGAATGAATGAATGAATGATTTTTTTAAGGTTTATTAAGTTAAAATAATGCCTGGTTATCAAGATATAGTGAGAATTACACCAAGAATCATATTTGTAAATCTACCAAGAGCTCATGGTTCTTGTTCTTAAGAAAATGCTAATAAAAATTATAATGAGATATTACATCACATGTCTGAGAATGGCTGATGCAACAACAAAGATGTTGGCCAGGATTTGGAGACAAATGAATCCTCTTCCAGTGTTGGGTGGGAATGTAGACTATCAAACTGATAATGGGCAGAGTCTGGAGGATTGTGGATTTGGACACTGTGGTTGGGGTTTGAGAAGATAATTTAGGATCAAGGATTTCATCTTTTGTCACCCCAGTTCTCCTGGGGCTGTTGATGTTCAAAAAGTAGAAAGAAACTCCCATTAGCTGCCTTGGAGGAGAAAAGTTTGTAAGTATTTGCAACAATTTTGCAAATGAGAGAAACCTGAGCTATTGTTGCAGCCCAAAAAGAGAGACAGAACCAACCCTGGAGATTGAAGCTGGAGGTTTGTTGCCTTTGGATAACTGCTATTTTTTGAGGGACAGTGGGGGTGCCTGAAGTTGAGACTACTGCAGAATGGTGGAGTTGGAGGAGTTTGAGATGTTGGAAAGTGGAAGCAAGAAGAAGGCTAGAATCTGTGCCACTCAGAGCCAGAGATACAAGGTACTCTTTAGAGCATGTGCTTTTGTTTTGAAGCTCCCATTTCAACCTTGGAGGATAAAGGAGGCAAGATCTTTAGACCCTGTCTTGAAATTTCCTGTCTTGAAATTCAGGAAGTTTTGCTGAGGATTTCGAGACTGACTGGACTTGGGTAAGACAAGGGGCCACTTGTAGCATCAGCGACTTTTACTTCTTTTCTCTTTCTCTTTTGTAAATAAAACCTGTTTTGTTTGCCTTGGACCTGTTTTCATTTTGCAACTGTGGCCAAGCAGGTGTGAAGAACCTGGTAGTGGCCAGTTTACAGTGCTGGCTTTTCCAACTAATTTCAGTTTGATTGCTTTTGGCACCCAAAACTCCAATGACAAGCAGTTGTAGAGGTTTCTCAAAATACAAAAAGTAGAACTGCTATATGACTCAGCAATTTCTCTCCTCAGAATCTACCCAAAGATCACAAAAACTTTAATTCAAAGGGAAACATTCAATCCCATGTTCACTGCAGCACCATGTGTAACAGTCACTTTATGGAAATAGCCTAAGTGCCCAAATACAAATGAGTGTTTTTTTGTGTATATAGACCACACCCAGAGATGTGGTCTATATGCACAATGGAATACTACTCAGTTATCAAAACAGATTTTTTTTTCCATTTACAGTGACATAATTGAAGTTGGATGGAATTGTGCTAAATGAAATAAACCGGGAAAAAGACTACTGGTTATATTCATTTATATAGAGAATGTAGAGAAAATAAATTATTAGATAAAGCAAAATTGAGAACTAATTCTGGAAATCTGATTATGGAACTGAGACTTTGATGGGAAGAAGAGAAGAATGAGATCAAGTAGAGCAGGAAGCACCATGCTGGTGGTCTGTGAATGTTCTGATGATGTGATGGTGTGATTACAACAACAACGTGGGCAGATCCTATAATATCTAAAACAATGATGAAAACTCACATACCTGTAAGCCACTCCAGACTACTATTGACTGAAAAGAAGAGGAACCCTCACTAATCTGATGTAGTTAGTGATTGGATACACAGGTGGCCTGGAAGTTCAATTGGTGCCTGAAGACAAAACTGTCTCATCGGGGAGCTCTTGAACCTGTAGATCCTGAGATAATGCTGCTTTGCATGCTGCAGTATTGACAAAAAATATACCACACATTTGGAGTCAGAAATGGGAGTGAAATCATAACAGAATAAATCACTCATGAGATCTTATGAAATTGCAAACATTTTTAAATGTATAAAGTCTACATTCAGGAATCATCACGAAAATTCTATAAAAGAAAAGATAACAAATAGAGAATAAATGAAGATGAGGCATATTGACAACAAAAAGCAAACTTGCAGAAAATGCAATCATGTTTTAATCAACAATGTGAACGCATCAAATTAAATCATCAAAATGTGGGAGGTTGGAATTCATTATTTTAAAAACATGCATAAACTCTTCAAGGGGGACAAATTATTTATATCTATATTGTTTTGACAATTGATAACTAAATACGAACGACTGAACTATGTTTTTACCTCTTATAAGACATAAAAGTTGTCTCAAAGTGGATTAAAGATTGAACCTTAAAAGAAAACTATGAAACTGGAATATATAGGTATAAATCTGTGTGAATACTAGATTGTCCAATATAACATAAAAGTCATTAGTAAAAAGAATAAAAAGTGGAATCAGTTTTATTTAAATTAAAATAAATACTACTGTGCATCAAAGGACTCTGACTACAGAAATTAATAAAGTCATAAATGATAGGAATATCACAGTACAGATATAAAAGATTGCAATAGACCAGTCTGAGCACTGATACATCAGGAGATTTACCAGTCTGTGGAAACAGACATATTCCTATAAACAGACACCAAGATAGATTATGTAGCTATGATGCTACCACTCTGTGAACAGTGACAGGACCTCTGTGCATCTCCAAGACTTCACATTTACCTCTTATAGGTGAGAAAATTGTAGCATCTTCCTCATGGAATTGCATCTTCTCTATTATTTATGGCTTTACTATTTCTCCCTCATATGAGGACAGGTCTAGTCCTGATGATACATGGCAATCTTGCAGAAGTGACCTATATGGTAGTCTAGAATCTATTATTAACTTTTGAAAAAATTTACACTTTATTCTTCATTCTTAATCTGAGTGTCCCACTTGATAATCCAAAAGGTTATAACATACATATTTTTAAATTCTGTTTTTCAGACATTATTCTTTGTTGTTCCATGTCTTCAGAAACTTGTCAATTTTTTCCTCATGTTTTCATGGAGGAGACTTATTCAAATTCAGACAGACAGCTGTGCTGAATGAGTCACATAAGCCCTCCTCTGCTGTTCTTAGTTCACAAATATAGAATGCCTAGATTATTCTTTATAAGTTGTTTCAAAATGTTAGTTTACTTAGAAAAGATCTGAATTCTATTTTCTGGCATTTTTAGAAACTAAAGAGATCACATTACTCAACTCCTCTAATCTGAATAAAATCTTAAAACAATAGAGCTTTCTTTAAAATGGCTATTTGCCATTCCTTCACTCAAAGGGATATTACATTGGTATTTAGTGGTATAAGATTAAAGGGCATTTGTTACTTCACTGGTAGTAATCTATTGTTAATTACCTTTCATTAATGGACATTTCTTTTAGACATAATAATATTAACATTTTTCATATAATGGATATTTCTTTAATACATAATATTAATATTTTATAAATTAAATTACTGACCACTAATTCAATGAGAATTAAGTCTTTTATTGAATATTTCTGAATGTAACACAAATTCAATATTTTTAAAATAATTTCATCCAGTAAATACAAATAAGCTGAGATTCCAGGTAACTAGATGAATTCATTTAATAAACTCAACAGAACAGTGGATGTAATATAGGAACAATAAATATAATTGCCAGTATTGGTCCCAGGGTATTCACTGAGAACATCAAATACCCACAGCACCCACACACTCTGCTTATTCCTCAGAGATTTCAGTCTCACCTCCAGAGGCTAAAGAATGTTTGAAATGGACTTAATTTTTCTCCATAGATCACATGTGTCTGAATATTACTAAACTCAGAGATCAGGATTTTGAACTAAATATCAGTTGCTCACAGGAACAACTTCTTCTTTTGAGAAGTTTTCCATTATGCTCTGGTGAGTTTTCTTTGTTTCTGGAAAGATAGACTACACAGAATAAAGAAAAGCCTTTAATTTACCCAGTTTTGAGTGGGTGAGAGAACTAGTCACTGCTATTTAACTTGTAAAAGGTGAAGTACTGTATATCAACTATGGCTAAGAGGAGACTAGGATTCTTCCAATTCAGAAACATTTTGTGGGAAGCAATTCCCACCTCCATAACAATGGCTTTCTTTAAATAACATCATAGAAATTACATGGCATGAGCATATGTTGATATGTTGTGGGCTGATATTCTTTGTATTTATATAAGTCTACGACTCAAAAAAAATAGGAGATGCTTTCCAGGTCAATGATCACAGAAAAATGATTGAAATAGGGCAGAAAAACTTAAAATGAAGAATGAATCAAATACTATCAGTAGCAAAGTTACTAGATTAAAGTAGCAGTATTTTAAGAATGCAGTGGACCACACCCAGACTCACATACACACACACACACACACACACACTCAGGTATGCACAGAAAATAAGACTGAACCAATAAACTTCCTTGTGTGTGCCAGGGACTGTCTCTTCTGTGCCAGCTTCTTTCCATCATCCACCTCAAACCTAAACAATTTCCCAGTTAATTGATATGATTCAGTAAAGAAGCTAGAAGCCACCATTATCCTCAGCTAATAAACCATCATGGCTTTCACGTTGAAAACTAAACAGGAAGATCACAGTTCTACCTGTCTCACATCAGGTTAACAAATCTATAAACCAACAATAAACACAATGATTCACTCATCATTCAGAAATGATTACTGTTGTTATGTACTTTAATTCCTTATACACTTATTATCTCCTTCTGTGTATTTGCATAACCGAAAATCAGAAAGTGAAAGGGCAGGGGGCTGAAAGAAAAACCAACAAAGTGTATGTAGTATCTCTTATTTCTATGTCACCCACCCAAATAGGTATCAGGAGCATTTCAGAAAAAAAAAAAAATACTACATAATCATAAGTTTCAAACCACTTAAAATATTATCATAAAAATAAATTTAGGAATTGTCTATAGTTTTCTTAACTGCATAATTTTAAATTATCATTGTTTTCTTTGCACTAATTATGAAATAACATCATTGAAATGTGATGTAGATATAGTTACATGATTAAGTTACAGATGGCTTTAGGGCCTCTGCTAAATAGTTTACAATTTTCCAGAAAATATGCACAACAGATAGCCACATAGCTTGTGTGTTTTAAGTTTATTCTGTATTTATTTCATGAAATAAGCATTATATTAATTATTTTTTGTTTTATTAATTCACTGAAAGTAGTAGAGTTGGCAACACTGTACATGATATAAGGGTCGTCTATGGTCACACTTCTTATGATACAAGTTATCACTAGATTCTTTTTTCATTATAAAAATGGTTATTTGTTTTACTCTTAACTAATATGTTAGGGACAGAATAATTTTCCATAGTTTTATATTTTATTTAACTAAAAATTAAAGTGAATGATATTTGCATGCGCATATTACCTATATTACTTTCTTAGATAGTATCCAGAGGTAGAGCTGGATTTTTTCTACATATCCTTTGGTAAATTAGCATTTTTCAACAATATTTGTATTATTCCATGAGAATGTTGATGTTTATATAATTTTTGCATAGGTACTATTAATTTATATGTATCAGTTTTATATATTGAGAAAATAAGTGTTTTATGGGAGATAAAAACATGGGAATTTTCCTTCTAATATATAAAAAAAATAATTATAAAATTCCACTAATATAATCATTGTGATTGGAGTGGTACATTAATAAATAGGACAATGAGTGGAATTGGCTTGGAAACCAAGAAATATTTAGAATGTTAGTTTATGAACTGTGTAAAACTTCCTACAGAAATCCAGATTCAATGATCAGTAGTCCTATTATCAAGATTATATATCTTAGCAAAATATTATAATAATTCTACTATATGCAGTGTTTTCCTAACCTCTAACCGAGGAACTATCAAAGTTTATAAAACCTTTCCCATGTTTCCATAATTGAGAGTGATATAAAATTGGTCAGCATGGTCATTTGTATACATGATTATTTAAACTACTTTCACATTAATAATGAAGTATGACTTTCCACCTAAGTTCATGGAATCCAGGTATTTAGGTGGATAAGCAACAGAAATTTTATTGCCAATGGTTCCATCTTGTCTTGTAGCCAACATCACTGGGAAATTAAGAACTATGACTAATTTCACTCTGAGTGGGTTTCTTCTCTTGGAATTTTCTGCCAACCCTGAGCTAGAAATTGTCTATGTTTCACTGTTCTTAGTTTTATACAAATTGGCATTAACGGGCAACATCCTCATTATGACTGCAATTTCCATGGACAGTAGTCTCCACTCACCCATGTATTTCTTCCTGAAGCATCTCTCCTTCCTGGATCTCTGCTACATTTCTGTGACAGTGCCAAGGTCCATTTACAACTCCTTCACACATAGTGGCTACATTTCCCTTGTAGGAGGTGTAATGCAGTGTTTTGCTTTCATTCTTTGTAGCTCTACTGAGCTGCCTATGCTCACATTAATGTCTTATGACTGCTACGTGGCATCTGCCATCCACTGCGTTATGAGATCATCATGGATGCCAGCACCTGTGTCCACAGAGTCTTGGGAGTCTGGATCAGTGGGACCATTTATGGAACCATGCACACAGATGCCACTTTCTCTATGCACTTTTGTGGTCCCCACGTCATTCACCAGTTTTTCTGTGACATCCCCCAACTCCTCAAACGCTCTTGTTCTAATGAGTATATCAGTGAAGTTGGAGTCACTTGCTTCATTGTTCTTATGGTTTTTGTGTGTGTCATCTTTATTGGAATATTGTACATAAAGATATTCTCAACTGTGCTGAGGATGCCATCTGCTGAGGGTAGAGCTAAGGCCTTCTCCACCTGCCTTCCCCACCTCGCTGTCACCATTTTATTCATTTCAACAGGCTGCTTTGAGTTTCTCAAGCCACCTTCAGACTCTCCAAATGCATTGAATATTTTTCTCACTGTTATGTACACAACTGTGCCCCCAACATTCAATCCCATGATCTACAGCCTGAGAAATCAAGCCATGAAGGCAGCTTTAAGAAAAGTTGTCAGGAAAGATAACTTCTTATGCTGTTAATTCTTGGTGGTGAGGGGTGTTATTAATATATTTGAAAACCTGCTGGTTAAAATAAATTGAGGCAAGCAAAGATTATCGACTGAAGACTCAAGACGCAAGGTCACCTCTAGAAATCTCTAGAGAAGCTGTTTGATCTGGGCACTTCTCAAGAGTACTTTATTGAATTTAAAAAGGAAATATGGAGGTTAGCTACTGCTCGGAGGTCACCTCGCTGGCTCAGGCCCTTGGGAGGGTCCCCCTCGCCACGCCGCCCCCTCCGCCATCCCTGAGAGCCAAGCCCCACCTCCAGGTTCGTCCGGAAACCGCCCAACTTGCACATGCCAGGTTAGCTACTGCTCAGAGGTCTTTGCGGCGCCGGCACAAATTACTAAACTAAACTAAAGTACAGATCTACTTTCAACCTGGAATACACTCCCATCAATATGCCAACCAACATGAGATCCATGGTTTCTCAATATGTAGAACAGGTTCAAAAGCAAAACACAGTAAGGAGAAAAACTTTAAACATGCAAGCAAGCCCTACAGGAAGTAATCCATCACCAACAAAGAAAGGACAATCTCCAGAAAACACCAAAGAAATTATTTGCAGCTCAGAAAAAGATTCCTCTGTTAACATGTTAAATGCACTCCAGCAGTTAAGAGAAGAATTAGAAAAAAAGGACAACAGTATGATAGAAACAATGCACTAAGGGAGGAAGTAGAAACATATAAAAAAGAAAGCATCAATATGCATACCCTAATCAACGAACTAAAGAATGAAAATGAATCCCTAGAATTGAAATTGAAAGAGACTCAAGATTTAAAGGTTGCAATAGATGAGCTCAAAAATGCACAGAAAAGCCATGGCAGTAGAATAGATGAAATAGAGGAACGAATCAGCACACTTGAGGATACAGAAATAGAGAAGACAACGAAAGAAAAAGAGAGAGAAACAAAGTAGGAGGAATGAAGACAAGCTCAGAGATATGTCAGATTCCTTAAGGAAAAGAAACATAAGAGTAATAGGAATCCCAGAAGGAGAGGAGAGAGTTATGGGAACTGAACGACTGTTCAAAACAATAATAGAGGAGAACTTCCCAAATCTGAAGAAGGAAATAAATATAGACATACAGGAAGCCAAAAGGACACCAAACTACTTTAATGAAAGAAAAGCCACAGCAAGACACATCATCGTAAAACTTTCTAGAACCCAAGATAAGGAAAAAATAATGAGTATTGCTAGAGAAAAGAAACAGACAACCTACAAAGGAAAATCCATTAGACTGACCTCAGATTTTTCTGAAGAGACACTCCAGGCAAGGAGAGAATGGAGTCACAGCTACAAAAAACTCCAAGAAAAAATGTGCCAGCCAAGAATACTCTACCCTGCAAAGCTATCCTTCTTCTACGAAGGAAAAATTAGAACCTTCTCTGACAAGCAAAGTCTCCAGAAATTTGCTACCACTAAACCCCCACTCCAAGAAATTTTGCAGGAGGCCTCAAGACCAAAACCATAAGAAGATCAAATACAAGAAACA
>PVHY01011563.1:0-39526 GCA_004024945.1 Uropsilus gracilis
CAACCAGCCCCGCGTCTTCAAAGGGCTCAGATGTGTGCCGGCTGGCCCGGCCTGGAAAGAGGAAAGTTATGAGAAACCCAAGTGCAGGCCTTTCGTTTAGAAACTGGAACTTGGACTTCTGATGAGAGGACAGCTTGCTGGAAAACTGGGCTTTGTATAAATGCCTACTTCAGGTTTGGAGTGGCAAGAAGACGCTCTCTGAGACATGTGTTTCTTGGCAAAACGCTTGTTTAGGTTTGCAGTGGGAAGAAGATGCCATCTTGGAAGCATTTTAAGACTCTGAAACTGGCAGTAACCAGGGAAGGCTAAACTGAACACTCGTGGCCTCAGTGACTCTTGTTTCTCTCCTTGTTTATAGATGAACCTTGTTATTATTGTTTTGAGTAGTTTCATGATTGTACATGTGGTTGGAAGAACCCAGAGTGACTTGTTTAATTAGCAGTTCCTTGATCCAGCTATTCCATCACTGGGAATCCAACCAAAGGATACAAAATCACGAATTCAAAAGGACAGCTGTCCTCCTATGTTTATTGCAGCACCCTTTGCAATAACCAGGATTTGGAAACAACCCAAGTGTCCCCAAAACAGAAAGAATGGATCAAAAAGTTGTGGTATATTTATACAATGGAATACTATTCAGCAATCAAAAAGACAAACTTACGTTATTTGTGGCAATACGGATAGAGCTAGAAGGAATCATGCTACTAGAAATAAGCCAGAAAGAAAAAGAGAAAAACCTCTTGGTCTCACTTATATGTGGGACATGGAGAAAACAAATAAAAGGTTAAAAAAAAGCTAAAACAAACTGACAGTGGAACTAAAGTATATATCAAAGGAGGGGAAGAGAGGGTGGAATCAGGGGAGGGATGAGCACAAGACAGCAAGAAGACAGTACACAGGTGACATGGTGGTGGGTGGGAGAACCTTGGGGAAGACAATGATGTAAATATATATAATAAATAATAAAATAAATACTGGTTCCTCTCCCTGCTTGTTTTGGTGCCACTTGTCACCTGGTTTCAATTCGGATGACCAGCAGAGGGACTTAGCATTGGCAGATATAGCGAATGCCTTAAAAATGAACTAATCGATCCCTTTTCTAAGAGACCTTTAAGTTCCTACTGCCACTAGTCCCTCTCCTTTCCATCTAGCCAAGCATACTTTCCTGCCAGCTTATTCTTCCTGAGCGCGCGCGCTCTCTCTCTCTCCAGCACCCCCCCCTGCCCTTTTTGCTGTTGTTGTTAAGAAGAGGAATTTTTATTCTCTTCATGTCATAGCTGTAGAGTTGTACAGAGGAAGTTGTTTGACCATCAAATGCTTCATCAAGAATTTGCTGAATAAAAGCCCATCTAGGTTGGGTGTGGTGGCGTGCACCTGTAGTTCAGCGCTGGGAGGCAAGAGACCAGGGATCGCCTGAGTTCGTGGGTTTGAGACTACTCCAGGCAACATAGCCAGACCTGGTCTCAAAGAAACAACCGGGTGGGGTGGCAGGCGCCTGTAATCCCAGCTACCTGGGAGGCTGAGGCTGGGGGAATTGCTTGAATTCGTGGGATTGGGACTACCCTGGGCAACACAGCAAGACCCAGTCTCAAAAGTAAATAAATAAATAAACAAAGTGATAAACACATAAACAAACAAATAAATAAAAGCAAGCCCTTCTAGGGTGGAGGAAAATCCTGCCCCTCCCTTAAGACTGCAGGCAACTGTGGTGGAGTCTTTGCCACTAAATCTTTCCTGAGAAACAAAATGAGTGTGTGGAAACTCCCCATTAAGCAGTCCCTCAGGCAGATCTCTTTGCTATCCGTGTTGTCCTGCTCTCCTTGGCTGTGTTGACAGGGTGTAGGTACCTGTGCCCTTAGCCTAAGTAAGCCGCTTGGTAGTAAACAATGCCTAGCATCTCAGTCTCTCAGCAAATGTGTCTATTTTGCCCAACACACAGCTCCAGGGTGGACCCAGGAGGGGTGTTGTCCTCTTTGCAGTCATTCAGGAGAGCAGGTTCCTCCTCCCTCTCAGGACTCAGGTTCCTCCCCAGGTAGCCAGCAGATAGAGGAAGGGAGCAAGGACTTTGTGGAGGTTTATTTGGGATCATGTCCAGAAGTGGGGGTTATCATTCTGACCCACATACTGTTTGCCAGAATTTGGTTACAAGGCCACGCCTAACTCCAAGGGAGGATGGAGATGTAGTGTAGGAGCCAAAAGAAGCTTAGAACAGAGTTTGGTGAGCTTTTTCAGCCTTTCCCATATTCTCTGAAGGATAATTTCCATCTATCAAGCTGGAGTTCTTTTTGCCCAGCAATTCAAATTTAAAAAGAATCCCTGGCATCCTTCATTGCTATGAGAATGGCCCAAAAACTGAGCCATCCTGAATTTTTTTCTATATACCTCACTGGAGTCAGAGATAAAGGGGGTGTGGAATCAGTTTCTTATTGTCAGAGGAAGAAACATGGAGTCACTTCAAGATTTTTTTGTTTGTTTGTTTAGAGACTAGGTCTCACTATGTTGCCCAGGGTAGTCCTGAACCCACAGACTCAAGTGATACCTAGCCTCAGCCTCCCAGGTCGCTGGAATTACAAGCACGCTCGACCACATTTGGCTATTTTCTTGAGACTAGGTCTCGCTATGTTGCTTGGAGTAGTCTCGAACCTGCGGACTCAAGCATTTCCTAGCCTCAGCCTCCCAAGGCTGGGATTAAAGGCTTGTGCCAATGTGCCCAGCTGGAGTCATGCCCAGTTAAAAAAATTAAACTTTTATGGTGACCACAGACTTGATAATTTGGCTTCTTGCTCTTTCTTTCCATTTGTCTCCAAACATAGGAGAAAAACTGTCCTTTATTCTATCCCCTCTGCTCTCTTAAGCTGCAAAGCCTTGTCTTGAATAAGTTCAGGAGAAATTATGTTCATCCCAATATAAAAGCAAAAATAAAAATAAAAAATAACCCAACTTTGTGAAATCATAGCCACTTAGTGGGAGGAGAATGAAATGTTCTTAGCTCTCTCTTGCTGCTGAAGATGTGAAGGGAATATAAATAAACATAGACAGTGCAATTTTCTAGCAGAATCACAAAAATTATAGGGTTTCAATCTACAGAAAGAGACTGAAGTTTTTTGACACTACGCAAGTGCACTGTGTGCTGTTGGTTCCTGATTCTCCTAGAAACGAAAGTCCTTGGAAAGGTGATCTGATCTCCAGAAAGGAAAGGCAGAGGGAGGGGTCATTTGTTCTGGGTTGCCCAGGACAGCTATCAAACCCATTTTCCTTGAGTATCACTTGTAACCTGTTTGTTCACAAATGTGCCCCAGCGAGTTGATAAATTTTATGGTCATATGGGGACATTTGAATATAGAGCAAAATTATGTATCTTAAATGCCACTGTGGCATGAGTATGCTTGCAAAGAAGCAGGAAAATGGTGAAGTAGATCAGTGCCACTAAGGAGGAAATCACCAAATCTTTGAACAATACATGAAAACTTTGAACAATACATGAAAACTCTTTGGACTCAGAGTAGTTACAGTGTCCTCATGGGTCTCCTTGTCCTCACTCTTGATTTGTCTAATGTGCCACCGATTATAACTGCACAGTTCCAGGAGACTGTATGGCCACAGACCAGGGGAGAATGATGCAGGTTGGGAATGGTAACGTTGTGTACTACCTGACCTTCCTGACGGTACACAGTTGTGACGCCTGCAACCTTGATGCTTACTCTTACATGACACACTGATCTTGAGATTCTTTGAATGGTTTGTTCTCCGACTCTTCTTGCACCTCACGATCAAATCAAAGTTTATATTTTAACTAACAAGGGTGTGATCTAAGGCCCCTGTTGACTCCCCTACTTGTCTTTTTGACTTTCCTCAGCATAGGATTTGTTAATTTTATGTGCCAGCTTAAATGGACCAGGGAGTGTCCATGTAGTTAGTCAACATGGTCTATGGGGATGGTCATGGAGTGAAAAAGACCTTTGAATTGATGAAGTGAGTAAAGAAACTTACCCTCCATGATGTGGGTGGGCCATATTCAATCAGTTGAAGGATTGAATAGAACATAAAATCAACTCTCCTCGTAAGAAGAGATCATTTTCTGGTCTGATGGTGTTCAGACTGGACCCTTCCTGGTTCTGCAATGGCATCCAGCTTTTGAAATTGATCTGGAATGGTGGCTCTGCAGGTTTTGAACTAAGCCTCCAGAACCATGAGTCAACTCCACATTATAAAAAATTTCTTTCTTTTCTTGCTTCTAGATGTCTTGAATTAGGGTCCCACTTGTACGACTTCATTTAACCCTAGTTCCTTCTTAAAGGCCTAATTATGTAGTTGCATTGGGGAGAGGGCTAGGGCTTTAACATATGAATTTTGGGGAGATATACTTCAACCAACTTCTACTGTGCTGAATATTCTCATATAACCTATTCTAGTTGCAAAAATTGGGTCTTGTCCATGGTGTGAATAGTATTTCCTTCTGTAGAGACCACTCCTTCCAACCCCTCTTCAGTAAGTTCACTCCTACTCATCTTTGCATCTCAGAGTACAAAGCACCTCCTCCAGGATATCTTTTTTTGAGTACTATCCACCAGTCTAGCTTGAGGGGTTCCTCTCATATGTTTCCATAACCCTTGCCATATACTTCCATTCATTCACATTGCATTGTCTTCATTCTATCATTGCACACTCTTTCCACTGAACCTCTATCATCTCATCTTCAGCTTGGAGCCATCAGATATATGCAGTAAATACTTCTAATGTCTAAGCTGAAAAATACAATAAAAATAAGATGGATGCTATAATCATAACTACGAAAACACTTGAATGGAGCAAAATTATTGAGAAGGAATGAAACCTAAATGAGAACAGTAGCTGTGTTTGTGCGGTGGAATTATTGGTTGTTCTATCTTCTCTCCACTTCCCAAGTTTTCTGTAATTTAATTGTATCATTTCATAGCTTAAAAAAGTACGGTTTAATAGTATATAACATTTGAATTCTCAGCCTGAAGCCCTGTTAAGCTATATCCAGCTATATTTTGTTACCAATTTCCTGGTAACAAAAGATTCTGAAAGGTGCTTTGGAGTTGCACCTAATGGGATTTGACATATATGTTGTTAATTGGGGAATGTGACCTCCATGGAGAATGGTTCATTACTGCTCTGTTGGATTTCAATAATGAGTACAATAGTCACACTGGCAGGTGGAAATTCTCCAGATGGTAAGCCTGCCCTGGGGATCTGCATTACAAAGATGTCCTATTGCTTGAATGCTGGAAGGTAGGGGAGGTCTGGATATTTTTATTGAGGGTGAAGCTACCTGGCATTATTCCCTGGTTCTTAGCCTTAGTAAGGGAAGAGAGAAGAAGCCAAACACGGGAGGATATTTATAGTCCACTGTAATGGTCTCTCTGGGTGTAACAGGAATTGTTATACACTGGTTGACATGTTTATATAACTTGGATGAAAGTTAAAATTAGCTAAGTTAAAGGAATGATGTGGTAGGTTGGTATGGTGGCACAAGAGCATAAAGAACAAGAGAAACTAACAGGTACTGAGCTGTGTGTGTGGCAAGCACAGGGCAGAGTCCTTTAACAGACTTCTTTATCGCCTCCCCCAAACACTCCTTTACCTCTTTCATGGTCACCTGTGATTATAAAGACTGAAATCTGCTTCTTCATGCTCCTCTGCAACTAGAACATGCATCTTCATCTTGGTCAATGAGACCCAAAAGAGTAGACTAAGGAGGAAGTATTTCTTTCACTAAACATTGCAGTATCTACATGCAATGCCTGGAATTCTGGCAGCCATTTTGTGAGCATGAGGAAGCAAGCCTATATCCAAACCAAAAAAGATCCATAGATGTCAGAGCAGAAGTGTGGAAAGAGCCTGACTCTTTGATAATATCGTGGAGCTGATAAACATTGAAACTGTTTTACCCCTGAAACTTTAGACATATTAAATAATGAAATTGTTTTAAGTGTACATTGTGCACCTTTTAACAGTTAGTCTTCATGAAAATGCTATGAGTGTGCCCTGGTGGTTCGAAGAGATCATACCTGATAAACTTGGCCTATGATGTAAATCATATAAACTTCTATAAACCTAACGTCTACTTGATAAGACCTTGGGAATATAAAACCTTATTAATATGAATTATAGCCCTGAACAGGACAGGTTATTTAACCTGCATGGGTTCAAACCCACAGACATGTGGGTCTTGCAGATTCATTGACCGTATGAGGAAATCACTGATGTGAAAACTAGTCTTTGGGTCTGTAAAAAGACAGGTATACCAAGTTCCCCAGTCAGTTCTTATGAAGTTGAATAAGGGCAATTTCACAAAAATAGGAAAATCAGAACTGGAAGAAACACTAAGGATCATTTACACTAACTCCCTGAGATTATATGAGCACAAGAACTTTTGGTTTATATGTCTTCACTGGCCATGTGCTTGACACTTGAAAATATCTGTGGCATGCACTGTCATAGGGAAATCAGGTAAGCAGTGTGAGCACCACAGTAGGTGAGAGTAAGACCAGAGCCAGGTCTCCTGGTCTCCAGTTCAAGATCCTGCCTGGATGCTGATCTCCATTTTTGATAAGACAGTGCTCATTTGGGCAGGATGGAAAACTTTAAGACGCATGCAACTCCAAAGAAGACTAGTTCACAAGTGACTCTAAATAAACACCAGAGCCCCTGGCCATGAGACTGTATCAGTTGGAAGGTTATCGGATATAAGCCTGAAAGAATTAGAGACTTGTATTAGATATCTTTATTCATTTGTATTAGATGTCTTTATTCCTCCAACCAACATTGATATAACATTGATTTTTCACTGTGTGGTATGATTTCCAAAGATCTAGTAACAATATTTGACTGGGGACTTCTGGCAGGTCTCTGATTGGTAGGAGGGGCAAGAGGTAACATCAGTTTCCTTGGTCATCCAAAAATGGAAAGATACCAATGGATTCTTAACTAGGCTAATCCAGGCACTGTGTGTTGAGGGTGGATCTTCTGAAATGACTCCATTATCACCCTACTCTGCCTTCCAGATGTACCCTTAGCCTGACCACTTGTCTCTATTACTCCCATCATAATCCAGGTTACCTGTGTAACTTCATGAGCTTTCTCACTGGTGTACCTGCTCCCATTCTTACCCTCCTTCCATCTTTGACTGGTGCAGCTTCTCACCTCCCCTCAACTGAATCCTCACTTTTGTGAGGCCAAAATGTAAGCTCACTCCTGCTTCTTTCCGTTCCCTTCCTATGCTCTCTCATCTCCAGCCACATTGTCATTGTGGTTTCCCTCTGCCAAGGAAATTTCTCCAGACATCCCCTGGATGGCTCCTTCTTACTTCAGGGTTTGGCACAAATACCATACTTCCTATTTCACCTAACATTTATCCCCATTACTAGAACCTAATGCTATTAAATATTACCTGGTTTACAAGCTTCTTTACATCATGTCTGTCCTGGAAAATCCAAGTTTGTCTCATGTTCTACACCTGGACAGTCGCACATCATCATAGGTATTCAACAATGACTATTGAATGAGTGCATTCTCCAAGGATTCAACTACATCACAGACCAGAAGGCAGTCTCCAGATTTCATGTAGTAAAACTTGTATAACATGAATAGTGATAGCGATGTTAGTAATACATGTTGCAGAGACTCATTAACCATTCTACTTGCCCTTAGGACTTCCCACACTTGGTGCACAGTGGAATAATTCTGACCAGTGAGATTTATTAGACATGTAAGTGGGTTTATTTCTCTCCACCCCTGACAGACCCATGTATGATCACAGCTTAAATGGGAATGAAGTTTTCTGACTAAGGTCCCAGGGCTTGGAGGACCTGTATGTTACTGCATTGTACTTAGCCGATACTAACTAATTCAGTAGTCAACACATCCTGTACTTCTACGACATGCCAGAATGTACACATTTATTGCCCTGTTTATACTTTATAGTGTCTTATATGGCAGATATCATGTGTATTATTATTTCAGATTAGGAAATGAAAAGATAGAGAGGTTGAGCCATTTAACCAGAGTCCCACAGTTAGAAAATGATAGTGCTTGAATTGGAATCCAGTCTGACCTCAGAACTCTAGCTTCTAGTTCCATTGTATGGATTACATTTTTTACAATAACAAAGATATCATTGCATTAAGAAGTCACTTCCTAATGCTCATCATAAGAATATCTTAGAGATGAATCCAATTTAAGGAGATTCTGCTCCTGTCTTGTTCTCGTTGTCTTCTAATAAGCATTAATTGAATGATGCTGCCAGTTAGTCTGTTTTATAGAGCCAGTTTGCTATTAAGCCAACTAATTTTAAATTGTATGGATCTCACTGCTTCAGACTTGAGGCTATATTGATTCTGGAACGTACACCATGAATTGCTGAGAGCCTAATGCTAAGAAGAAAATAAAAGAAAAATGCTCTCATGTCAATATTTGTTACTAACCTTGACAAATAAACATTTTAAGTGATGGTGACTTTTTTCTCTTTGAAAGCTTTAATTACTGGCTTACACACACTGCAATCATTTTGTTCTTGTTTGTGTTTCATAGTCTGTAATCCATTTTAATTATATTCTTTGCTTACCAAGATGAGATTCCTGAGCAAGGATGGAACAAAATTTAACTTCTGCCTCGTCCTCTCCCCCTTTCCTTATGCAGTGCCTGAAAATGGTTCAGGAATTTGAAAACAACTGAAAGATAAAACATGTTAACTTCAAGTGAACAAACAAAGCCATTAAGAGGAAGTCTCCAAACACTCCTTCCATTGGCTAAAGGGATGGGACAAACCTGTCTCCTCTACTCAACTTAGAAAATGAAGCTCAGGAATTTGAGAGGGGTGTGTAGTGGGGGTGGGGGGCAGAGGGCATGTAGGTTGGGAAAATATTTTCCCTCTTAAACTGCAGGAGAGTACAGAGGTATTCAGTTTTGTAATAGCTTGCTGAGCTTGCGTATTTATGTTTTGTGCACTTTCCATGTATATATGTGTCAAGTTATTATAAAAAAGTTATTTAAAATACTGAACATAGCTGGAATTTTAGACTTGTTTCATGCTTTTAAGGGTCAGCACTTACAAACAGGTGCTATAAAGTGTAACCCCAAATTTACACATTGACATTTAATCCCCATTGTGATGGTGTGAAGATTGGAGCTCTTGGAAAAGGACAAGGTCATGAGGGCTTAGCCCTTGTGAATAGAATTAACACCCTGATAAAAGAGATCCCAGAGAGTACCCTCATCCCTTTTTGACATGTGAGGATACAGCAAGAATACAACAGTCTATCAAGTAGGAAAGGAGCAGGTATTGAATTTACCAGCAATTTGATTTTGGACTTGCCCCCTAGAGAACTTGAAGGAATAAATTTCTGTTGTTTATAAGCTTCCCCGAAGTAGACTTACTTGTAACAGTCTGAACTAATACAACAGCCAAGTTTTTTCAGCCTATTTTTTAAAAAGATCTATATGCTTCAGAGTAGGGATGATAAGAAATACCACCAAAGTTTTTGTTTTGGGTTTTTTTTTTTTGTTTTGTTTTTGCTTAAAAGTCCAATATGGTTCTTCTTGGCTAAGGAAGTTCTTCCATAGGGTGATATAGAGATCATGACTCAGACTGCAAAGCGGATCTGATAGTCTCAGTCACCTCCATAGGAAGATCAAAGCAAAGACGGCTTGTGCTGGGCAGAAACAGCAGCTGTACTACCTCCAACAAGCTCATGCTTTGGTTAGGCTGCTCAAAAGAACAACTGTGTTAGCTCCAAAGCTAACTTGCAGGCGATTGGAAGTTATTTCTTGAAAGAAGATATGAGAGCTGCATGACTAACACAAGCACTCTATATGGGACGAGAACACACACACACACACACACACACACACACACACACACATGCAAACACAAACTGGAGGCCAAGTTGAACATTACTCCATGAAGTCCACCTAACTCCCCTCATGCACTAAGCTACTGTTAATTGTCTTGGAGTTGTGGCATCGCCTCATTGTCTCTAGCTTATTCTCTAGCACACACTCCCTTTTCCTAGTCTTTGTGTGATGATCCAAGTCTCCCCAACCTTACTCTATGTAATTATTTGAGTCTTCCCATCTCCACCACCCCAATTCCATGATGATGCACAAGAGCCTGAGTCAATCAGTACTACATCTACCAGAGTGAAGGTTTCAAAATCGGGAAATGGCCCAAGCAGAGACTTCTGCTAGGTACACTGTGCAGGAGAAAGCAACAGGGAGGAGACAGGAGGAGGCTGGAGCCATGCAGCCATTTACTGCCATGAAGGGAAAGCTTGAAGTGGTTTGAACCACCATGGGCAACATGAGATGAAGCCAACATGGTAGACAGCAGAGTTGGCAGATGGAGAAAAACTAAATCTCAAGGTATGTGTGTGAAGTTAAAATCTATCTGTCTGAGTGCAGGCCTAGACTCTCTAGTTACATCTGCCAATAAATTACCTTAATACTCAAGCCAGTTTGAGTTGGTTTCAATCCCTTCAAAAATATCCTAACAAAAGTCCATCAGACTCAAAATACAATCACTTTCAAATTATTTATTTTCATTTCATTTATCAAAGTCCCTAGGGCCAGCCATCAAGTCAATCCCAGATGGTTAATGAACATTAGCTAAGTGCTTTCAGAATAAAAAGTCATATTTCTGTTTTAATTAAACCCACACAGTAAGAGTTTCAGACTGATGATCTGAAAATTGTTGCTTTATAGAGTCACAGTACTTCAGAACTTCCACCTATGTTTTAAGTGAAGATCTCCCTTGGTAAAACACATAGAGCCATTTTTAACTGTTTCCTAAGTGGACACCCCATTCCTTGAAGGATTTGAACATCTTATATCCCTAGAGTCCAGTACAGAGCCTGATAGGAAGAGGTGGTTCAGTCAGTTAGACTTGACAATGCCCAGCCATGAGTATAGAGGTCAACATCCCCCCATACCTTGTCTGACTGTGTGCTTGACTCATCAGTTTCCAGTACAAGGTCATCAGGGCTTTTCTGGAAGACTGTCAGTAAGATGATGGGGGCAATTCCAACCATGCTGACAGAGACCACTAGCTTCCTTAGACATATGTCCCTCTCCTCTGTTATCTGCCCCCTCCTTTTTTCTTTTTAGCTCTTAAAGCCACCTTCCTTTTTTTCTTTCTTTCCAAGTTCACCCTAACCCTAAGATTCTGTCATGGAGATGTTCCCATAGACATGCCTAGCTCCATAGTGGTGCTCAAGGATGAGCTAAAATAGTCTCACCCCACAAGTCAAGACTTGTGGCAGAGGAATTAGGGGACATTAACCTTTGTGAAGATGCATTTCATAAGCCAGGACTTCTAGAACTAGAAAATAATGGCTAGAAACAGATGTTGACAAAATTACAATAGCATTTATCCATTGCTCTGAAACTAACTCCATAAGTTAATGATTTAGAATAACAATAATATTTATTACCTGTCCTTAATAACAATAATATTTATTACCTGTCCTTAATAACAATAATATTTATTACCTGAGTTGGGAAACTCAGCTGGAACACACTCATGTGACTGATCATTTAGCTGGAGCCTCCTTACAGCATGGCTGCTGGTTTTTCAGAGAAAGTGGAGAGAGAGCGAGAGAGAGAGAGAAAGAAAGAGAGAAGAAAACACAAAAATTTTATCCTTTTTATGACCAAGTCCAGAAGCCATACAGCATCATTTCTGCCTTATTCCATTGGTGAGAGGAGTCACAAATCCCTACCTGGATAGCAGTGGAGGCATAAAATGGACCCCCTCTCAGAGAGCAGAGTGGCATAATCTTAAAAGCAGGGGAGGCCAGAAACAATTGGGGCTCATTTTGGAAAATACAATCTGCTCTAGGTCTTGGGTAAATTTCCTGAAAATCTGTGAAATAGTGAAAATGACTGATATCAAAAAAGACCACAAACAACAAGTGTTGGTGAAGATGTGGGGGGAAAGAATCCTTGTACACTATTGGTCCAGCCCCTACAAAAAACAGTGTGGCGATTTCTACCATATGAATCAGTGTATGGTATTTGTATACTAAATATGCTTGGAGATATCTACCCAAAGAAAGCAACAACATTACTTTGAAAGGATGTGTGCACTCCTGTGTTCATTACAGCACTGTTTACAGTAACCAAATTATGGAAACAACCTAAGTACCTAAGAACAGAAGAGTAGATCAGAAAAATGAAGCATCCATATCTATATCGATAATGGAATACTACTCAGTTATTAAAAAAAAGATGAACTCTTGCCATTTGCAGCAATAGGGTTGTTATTGAATTGAAAAATGAAGTAAATCAGAAGGAGAAATACAAATACTGGATGGTTACACTTAAATGTGAAATAAAGAGAAACAAAAGAAAGTGTTGCACAAAACCAAATTCATAATAATCCCAAGCCCAGCCCACAAAGCATCTGTGTTTCCTAAGGTGTGTCAATTACTCTACAGATGCTTGAAATCGGCCACAGTGGAAGTATTTACACCATAGGAATTAGCAGACAAAGCAGGGCTCACCTCAACCAGCACTGCCCCCATGCCCACCGGCCCAAAGAGAGCTTGTTGTTAAACTTCTACCAGGACACCGCTGTTGTCAATTCACTCCAACTCTAATGGATTAACAAAGGCTACATGGAGCAGTTTCACTGGGAAAATTCCAAGGCTGTTAGTAATGTCTGCTGGTCCTGAGAATTCTCAACCAACGCCTCAGGGTGGAGGGGGAGGGGGTCTTTAGTGGTGGTAAAGGAGACCCAGCGAATTGCTGCAATTTCCCAGGAGTGGGAGAATCGGTCTAGGATCCACATTTTTCCTGCTCCTTTTTTGTACATAAGAGTCTGGCCTCCTAGCTTGGAGTGCAGCCTTCACCTTTCATTCTGAGCCAGAGACGTTCCTCCTGCTCTTGCCCATGGTGGTATTTCTCTGCCCTCTGCCATCAGAGGAGGACGGAACACTGGCTGAGGAACACTGACAGTGCAGCTGTCACCCTTCACTCACTGGGCACAAAATGAGAAAGGAAAGAAAAACAGGGTCTGTTGTTTTCTCTGAAAACATTCCTGGTAGCTGCGGTCTGTGTGTCTCCCTTTTTGAACTCAGTTGTACTCTGTCTCCTGCTCCAGGCACCTGAGGAATAGAAACAGTCACGGCCACCAACAAGCTCCCAGGCCAGTTGGGTATTTGAAAAGGCACCACAGGGATCTATTTTATGTCCAGTCACGTCAGCCACATCGGCCTCCCTTGCCCAGCTTCCTTCTCGGGCAGTCAGAGCCCTCATGGCCCTGGCAGTGAAGGCTGATGAGGCGCTGCACTGCTCTCTCTTTTCAGAGGCAGGTTGTGCTTGCTACGGAAAGGCAGGTGGAGGGGCTGGGGCTAATCTTCCTTCTTTCTGGAGAAGTCGAACTGGTGAGGCAAGTGAGGGGAAATGGGACAAAATGCCACGCCTCTGCTCTTGTGCCCTGATGTCTGAGAAGCATGGAGAAGTCTCCTCAAGATGCCCAGAACTGGTCTCCCCAAGATGTGCAACTCTGGCGTGGGGGGGGATTATTTCCAGCCAAGGTTAATCCAGGTTCTGCATGTTCAGGAGAAATTTTCAACCGTCTTTTAAATCCTTAGGAGAGTGAAAATTGAGGGTTTTAGAGAATTAGGGTTTTTACCTAAGTAAACTTTCCACTGATAGGACAGAGCAACGTCTAATTATACAGCATCTGGTCTTCATCATATGTGTTCCCCTTTTCTGGTCATGGGAGTCCCCTTCCTCTCTCCTTGATGCCCCAACTCTTACTCTATTCCTCAACTCAGGATCTATATTCTCATTTTGCCCCATTTACTTCAGAATCTACATCCACGTGGAAGCTCCATATGTTTATAATTAAATGTGTTCCTTTCTCAGTGATCCATCTGATATTCGTTTGATTGCTCAACAAGCTGGAGAAGAACCCAGAACAATGAGAAATTTTCTCTCCTCTTGAACAAGCAGCTCCTTAATGATACATGGTAAGTGCTTTACCTGCCTCACCCCACACCAGTTCCATAGCCCCAGTGCTGCTAGCCCATTAAGAGAACTCTCAGTTCCCCCTAGGAAGCAGAGCCTCTGAATCCTTTCCAGTGGGGGAACAATGGAGACCTGGGTAGTGTGACTGAAGCTCTTGGCACCATAGAATCTGGACCAGCTTCTCTCACCCAACTCTGTGACTCGGGGAAATTGGTTCCACTTTGTTCCCAGTTTCCTCATCTATAAAATAGTCTATAAAAATGACTTTTCTTGTTGTGAATGTTACAGTAGTTGTGGACATAGACACACTTTGGAAATGGCAATGCAGTAAGTATCTGTTGGCAGATCCTTAATTTTATTAATAATATAAATAATAACTTACCATGTATTATTAAGTGGTGAGAAAAATTATTAAAATGTGATTCCTCTCCTCTGCCCATTAAACTGTGAACTTGCTCACAGCTTTCCTAAGAAAGAAGTTTCATTTTATGTTGAGAGACCAAGCTAATCTCATAAAAATGGGGAAAGATGCTGAGGAGAAAGAAAAACTAGGTGGGTACATAAAGGGTAGGGAGAGAGACGCTTACAATGGTTCCAAAGAACTGTGCTAGGTAAAAATTACTGACTCTAACCTTTGATGTTCTCTATGAGATGCAAGTAGGAGATTTCAGTGGCATTTTAATTATCCTTGTTTGTTGGGTTATGAATGTAACACTGTTCTTAGCCTGGACCATATGGCTCTCCAAAGAGAGAGGGAAAATAATCTTAACAATAGCAAGAGTACTTGGTGAATCCTGTCTCCCAGCCCAGGGTGCTCAAAGTTAAGCTACACGATGAAATGGAGTCACTGGGTTTTATAGAGTATAAGCCAGTGACCATGGCTGAGGCGAACTCTCCAGCATCCACATCCCTCTGGGGACTTCCACTGTCCGCAAGAGTTCTCAAGGTGATGCCCAAACAAAAAGTTTGCACTTTTTGCATAATTAATTTCATTGCAATGATGGAAACTTGGAAAGGAAAAACCCCATGATCCTACTGCTTCATTTTCATTTCTAGCTGCAGTTCAGCTCAAGGTGCTATTTTTAACCCATTGCTGCCACAAAGAACAAAAGCTGGATGTTTTTCACAGCTGCCCCAGAGACCACAGTCTGAATGGTTTTAGCCCAAAGGAGGCTATTTGGGAGAAAAATAAATCACCAAATGTCCCCCCTGCCTCAGGTGAGATGACAGCCCTGTCTCTGCCGTCACTGCCCTCCAGATAGCAGCTGAGGGCACAGTCTGGTCTCGCCTGGGCATGAGAAGTGAATTACAAAAGCTCTGACTCCAGAAAGGGAAAGAACTGCTTCTCTGAGATGGAATTTCAATTGCACTGTCTGTGCTGTTAGACATGAGATCATACCCCAAGAGGCAACAGCGCTTTTCATTAAGCATCTTTATTATTTCGGTACATTCTTTAGCTCCTTGTTGTCAATGTCATAAGCAGACATCACATTCCCTGTGGCTGGGAGTGCTTAGGCTGACAGTGGAGACCCCTCTAAACTTATATTCTCCCTCCCCCCCTGAATTTTTGCCCTTCCTTCCGGCATCCTACTCCAGAAATAGGCACCGCTGGGGAAGATCACGGCCTTAGGTTGACAATGGCTTCCCATTTCCCAGCCAAAGCCCCCCAGATCGCTCAGGGCATCAGAGTTCTGCCTGCTCTGCCCCAACCTCCCTCTCCTGCCTTGCACCCCCTCTGACTGTACCCCATGTAAGATCTCAAATGTGCCCCTAAATTCCTACCTTATTATCTTTGAATTTATTCTTCCCAACACCTGGGATGCTTTTCCACGCCCCTCCCCCCCTTATCTCCTGCCTTAACAAATGTCAATAAATATTTCAATGCTCTCCTTAGAGTACAGCATGGTAAACAGAATTAATAACACTGGATTGTGGACTTGAAAGTTAGTGAAAGTAGATTAAAAATTCTCATTACAAAAAAAACCATTGTAACTCTATAATAATGGATACCAACTAAACTTAAGGTGATCTTTTCACAATATACACAAGTATCAAATCCTTACGTCTGAAACAAATATGACTTAATGTATCAGCTATATCTCAATTAAAAGCATAATTACTGCCTTTTTTTCCCCCAGGGGCTGGAAAGATGGTTGACATTCAGATGATGCAGCGTGCCTACCAGAAGCAGTCTGTCATCCTTCAAAATAAGAAGGGCCTGTTTGAGGAAAGTGGTAGGGAGAAGCTCCCAAGGATATCAGCCTGGGCTTCAAGATGCCCAAGAAGGCCATGGAAGGTACCTATATTGACAAATGCCTCTTTACTGGCAATGTCTCCATCCAAGGGCACATCCTGTCCTGTGTGATGACCAAGATGATGAGGACCATCATCACCTGTGCAGAGAACTGATACAGGGCTGTGAGTGATGCAGTTAAAATTGTGTTGGCGCCAGAGCACCCTGGTGGGTGGAGTCTAAGACTCTGTGAGAAGAAGTGAGAAGTGCCAAAAGGCAGGTGAGGGGCTGGGGGAGGAGAGAGAGAGAAGAGAATGGTGAACTGATAGAAGAGGCCCACATGGCCTGGCCAAGGGAAGCCCCTGGAAGAGTGAGCTAGAGGTGGCAAGGAGCCATGATTACCGACAGAAGAGTGGCAGGTGTGGAGAGCGTGGTACCACAGCAAGGTGACAATATGAGCTGGTACCTGGTGAAGGCCAGGGATTTGGAAAGCTGATTTGTGCATCAGCAATTGTAGAAGAAAATTGAAGAACCTTGGAGAAGCGGAGCACTGGAGAGAGAAGAAGCAAAGACTCTGGAGAATGACTGGGCGTTTGCCAAGTGCCTGCTTCAGGTTTGGGACTGAAAATGGTGACTGGGGTAAGATAACTGGCCATTTGTGGCTTTGAAACTTTTTGCTTTCCCTGTTAATTTTCCTTGTTAATAAACCCCGTTGAACTGCATTTGAGTGGCCACTGCTAGGTGCGGGTGGAGAAAGTTGGGCGGCAGAAGCCACATCTTAAAAATGACACTTTCCCCCCATGACTTGCCAGTTGGTGGCTTTTGCTGATTTTAGCCCAAGTTCAAAACCATCATCATCCGCCGAGACTAACTCCTCTATATCCGAAAATACAACCATTTGAGAGACGCCCTAAAAACATGCCTGTCCACCTGTCCCCCTGTTTCAGGGACGTCCAGCTCAGTGACATCATGAGCAAGTGCCAACCCCTGCACAAGACAGTGCACTTCCACGTGCTCAAAGTGACCAAGGTCGCCGACACCAAGAAGCAGTTCCAGAACTTCTGAAGAGGACACCCACCCGCCCTCCCCTCTCATTAAAAGCTCTTTCCACAGCCCCACAGTCCCCGTTCCGTTCCCCCCCCCCTCCCCCCGCCAAAGCACAATTACTAAGTGCTTACGTTGTGTGAGGCACTATGTTCGAAACTGGGCAAGTCATAGTGATAAGACAGGTAATATTCCATTCTTGGGGGGTCGGGGGATTACATTTAGTGGAAGGAGCAAGACCACAAACTAGCAAAGAGATGGACAGCGGACGGGGGTGACAAGAGCTGTAACGGTACATAGGGACTGTGGCAGGGAGTGACTCAGGGCAAGTGATGGGAGAAAACTAAGTAGGTCTCTTCAACCTGAGACCTGAACAGTGAGAAGACGACTTTACATCATCTCAGTGAAGACCATGTCAGAGGAAAGAGTTATGATAAAATGTCCTGAGGCGGGAACAAAAGCAATTTTTTTTTTGAGGAACAGTGGAAAGATGAGGACAGTTTTAAATCTTCCCTCAGTCCACCACCACACCGTCTCCGAGTTGTAGTAGGCAATGTGTGCTGGCAATGTGTGGTGGGTTGGCTTGACAAGGAGTCAAGTAACACATCTCTGTTACTTGACTCCTCGGTCTTCGTGTAGCCAGAGAGTCGTGGGGTCTGCACTTACCCAGACTGCTCAGGGCTGTGGTCTGTGTTGCCCACTTTGTTTTTCCTATAGGTGCTAGAATGACCCATCATCAAGACCAGGACCTCTTTTTTCATTTGGAAACCCTCTGATTGGTAGGGAGCTGCTCTATCCCAGTCACAGTTATCAGTCAGTTATTTCTGTCAATATTGTACTGTAACAAACCATCCCAAAACTCAGCGTCTTGTTACAATACATGTTTCTTGTCTTTCTTCCCTGCTCTGCGGGTTAGCAGTGGTTCAACTGGATTTGCCAGGGATTATTGGGGCTTTGCTCTCAGCCTGATCTCAGACATACTGCTCTACAGATACATCCATTAAGACCCAGAGAGGGGATGTGACATCGGTGAGGTCACACAGTGGGTTCAAGGCAGAATCTGAGAAGGGAACAGGTCTCCTCACTCCCTAGGGAGCCTTCCAACTAAGAGCAATGGATGAAGCAAGTACCGGGAAAGACAATTTCCCTATAGTCCCTGGGCAAGTGAGACAGCTAAGGTGGCAGATGCACTAAATAGCACATGCCCACCAGAACCTCTGCACGCACCACATCTGCTCACATCCCATTGGTCAAAGTAAGACACGTGACCCACTTCGCTGCCATTGGAGGAGGGACACAAGCCCCACCCACAATGGGCGGGGAAGGCAAGCGAAGTTCTATTCACCCTCAGTCCAGTCTATCAGGGTGAGATACCATTTTGGCTCTGCTCAGATTTGGCAGTTTAATCTTCAGCCGGAGATCTGCCCATCTTATGCTCCTCCATGGAGACTTTCTCTTCTCTCTAGAAGAAGTCTTCACTTCAGGCACTGGTCACCGTTTCTGAGTTGTAAGCAGCAGTGCAGCGACTTGGCTCCCCCCGGGGGGTGTCCTAGCCAGCTCCCCGGACCCCCCTCCAAGCTGGGAGTCTGGCGCCCAAAGCTCAACAGCCCTCTGAAGGCGATAAGTACGTAAGCAAGGCCAAAAGGAAATGACACTGCCCATGTGCTAACTGGCCATCACCTGGCGCCCGCCATGATACTGTATTTTCAGATGTAGTCCCAGCAAACCAAGAATTTAAACAGGAGCGAACAAAGAGGTGAGGGGATATCTTGGTTGTTTCCCTGAGTCCCCAAGGAGAGAAACGCAAGCGTCACCTTTTGATCCCCACTATAGGACTTTGAACTGTTACAGCCTCAGAGGACCACAGTTCTGCTGCCCCCAAGAATCTCACATGGACCTGACTGGTGGGCAGGCGTCCCCCCCACCCAGCGAGTCCCTCAGCAGGACTGAGTGTTTATTCAGTGCTCTGGCTGGGCACCGCGTTGAGATTTGCCGGCTCCAGAGAAGCATCAGAGAGGGGTGGGCAGGGGCTTCCCTCGGCCAGAGGCCAGAGAGTTACGTCCACCAGACGTACAGGGTTTGAACCACCTGAGGCTGCGCAAATGGACAACTTGCTCCTCAAGGCTGCTCTGTCTTCTGAAGAGAAGGCACAACAGATGGCGCTGAGGGAGGAGCCCTGGGACTAGAGATGCACCAGCTGTGTGTAGGGACTTCAACAGATGGGGTTCAGCAGGGCCTCTCAGGGGAGACGAGTAGGCCTACCTGGCCATAAGCATGCTGCCTTGACTGTCACTAGGCCCAGAGAGAGCAGAGTTGCCCGGAAGGTGCCAAGGTTGCACTTTCCCGTGTCTCTTCTCCTTCCCCTGGGGAAAATCCAAAGCACAGGGAAGAACAGGCCAGGAGGTGAGCAGGGAGCCAGCAGTGCTTTGTTTTCTACTGCAGGAGACAAGTCCAAAGCCAGCCTTAATCATTCAAGGTTAAAGTCAAGTTCAACAGCTCAGCCCACAGCCCAGGGACTAAGCTCGGACTCTGTTCAAGACTCAACATCCTTGCATTGTGTTATTGTTCCAAAGTGAGCAGCAAAGTCAAGCTGCCAGCTAGGGTAGGTGGGCGTTTTCCCTTGACTAAATAAAGCACAAGGGATGTGGGAGACAAAAAGGTAAACGTGTGTTTTATGAAATCAGGAATGAAGCTCGTGCTTGTGCCAGTATCCATCCAACCATCCACCCCTCACTTTTCTTTAAGTTGGAGTTTCCCCTGCGTGCTCAGGATAAGCCATCTGGGCAGGTGGATAGCATGCTGGGAAAGGGAGATCTTCCGCAGAGTCAACGAGCTTGTATAGTTAACTATCCAAGAAATGAAACTGGATGCTTCATCACAGGGCTTCTCAGACCTTGGAGACACATTGGGCTTCCAAGGGGTAGAAACTGCAGGGCCTCCCCATGCACTGGATTTCCCAGGGTGCATTTTGATGCTTCAAGGAAGGGGCTGGAAGGGGGTGTCCGATGACATAGGAGAGCATCTGTCTTTGGTTGATGGCTGATACGCTGGTAGCATCATTTGTTCTGAAAGTGTAGAAACGTACTGCTGGTTCACTTCAGGGATGCTGCTGCTGATAGTGTTTATTAAAAGGATAAACATGGAAATAAGGAAGTAGGATTCCCAGACAGTCAGGTCCTGAAGAGACTGGAACAAAATTTGGGAACTGGTAGGTTGTTCAGAAGACAATATGGCTCCTTGGCAGTGGATCGTGGAGATGGGTCCAAGAGAAGAGGCAAGAAAAGAAAAAATAAATTAGATGATGTCAAAATCTGAAACTTCCATGCATTACAAGTTGCCATCTTTCAAATGAAAAGGTTGTCCATGGGGATGGTGGCAGAGGCTGGGCAGAGTGAATCTGCTTTCTTCATGGTAAAATGCCAAGGCAGACCAGGGAGAAAGGAATCCTTGGGCAAGATTAATCTCTGCCATGCAGAGATGCTCAGTGGTCTGGAGAAGTCAAGCTGAACTTACCTGGCAGGAGAAGAGGGAACACAAATAGCAGCAAACCCAGACTGTCACTTTTCCAGTCATAGAGATGAAGTCATAAGTTGTCCTCAGATAGACTCTCAGAGAATCCTCCAAGAGCCAACAAGGCAGGACACATTTATTTGCACACATGGGGAGAGAAGGGGTGTGATCATTAGACTAAATGCTGCTTTCACTCAGCCTATTGCCATCCTTGTCTCCTGGGGGACGGCGGCTTGCAGTCTCTATTCTGGAAAGCACCATCATGACACCCCAGGTTTCTGGCAGGCTCCATGAGGATCCGCTATGTTGCCATCAGACATAGGCTCAGTTGGGCTGGTTCTCTGAAAGCAAAATGAGAATTGTCTCTTCCCACGATTTCTCAAGGGTTTCAGCTCCTACCTTTTGTTAGCTGATGACCGTTCTGGATGGTGGGAGGCACCTTCTGGCGCATTTCTCAGGTGACGCAGAGGTGTGAGATTGAACTCAATTCTTTGATGAAACAGAGAATAAAATCCAGATCTTGGGACTTCTAACTGGGGACTTCTTCCCAGGCAGTAGCAATCTGGCAGGGGATACCCCAACACCAAGGGGGTTGGCTTCTGCCTCTATCATCTCTACATTGGATAAACAATGCTGGTCCTCTTCCTTGAGTCCTTCTGAAGATTTAAAAGAATGGGGAAATATCATCGTGAATGTTAAATTTTGCTGTAAATTGAATTTGGGTCTTCATTTTAAAAAGTTGGAAAGCTATGGCTGTGGAGAAAAAGGAACTCTCTTACGCTGCTGGTGGGAGTGCAAACTGGTCCAGCCATGATGGAAGACTGTGTGGAGGACCCTCAAACAATTGAAAGTGGACTCACCATTTGACGCAGCAACCCCACTCCTGGGAATCTACCCAGAGGACATGAAAACACTAATTCAAAAGGACACCTGTATGTGCATATTCATTGCAGCTCTGTTTAAAATTGCCAAGATTTGGAAAGAAACCAAATACCCCCAAACAGATGACTGGCTAAAAAAAATGTGGTACATATACACAATGGAATACTACGCATCCATCAAGGAGGACAAACACATGTCATTTGCATGGATGGAACTAGAAAGACTCATATTAGCAGAAATAAGTCAAAAAGAAAAAGAGAAATACAGGATGGTCTCACTTATATGATGGATATAGGGAAAAACAAACAAACAAGAAAAAATAAAAACAATCAATGGAACTGAACCATGGAGCGAGAGAGGAGGAGGGGGAAGAAGGCGGGGGAGGTGAAGAGCATGAAAGATCAGGATGGTTAACAGGTGTTAGTGAAGTGGGAAAGCCCCGGGGTGCACAATAATGCAATAATGTAATATAAATATAAATACACAGATATTTAAAAATTTTAAAAATTTTAAATTAAATTAAAAAGAAAAAGAACAACCATCACAGAGATAGCTGACATTCTCTGTGGATATCTCTTCTATCCTATTGCCCAGTATACATTCGTAGAAATAAAAATCAGTACGCTGGAGCTGATGTTTGCCATTCCAGTGGTATTTGAAACTTTTAAATCACACATTAGTAAATAATATATTATTTTGCATGGTTATAATTTTGTAATTATGGTATTGGAATATGTAGACCTATCTATGTAACTTGTTTTCTTCCCACAAAAATTTTTTTTTAATTATTAAAAAAAAAATTTGGAAAGTACCTGGGATGATGAGTCAGAACAATGCTCTGGAGTCAGAACACTCCAAGGTGCCAGACTGGTGACCTCCTGTGCCTCAGTTTCCCCACTTACCAGTGGCTAGAATGATGCTCCTTGTGTCACAGATGATCACCATGATTAAGTGTACAGGTCAGGCAATTAGCACACAAGAAGCAAGGTGTTCAGTAAATGTCAGCTAAAGGAGAGGGAAGGGGATTTCTTTCAGATTTAAGAGGTTATAAGACCTAAATGCCCACCACAGATGGTGGCACCAATTCGGTGTGACAGAACTGAGACAAAGGAGATTTGTCCTACGTAGAAGGAACATCGTAACTCCTAGAGATGTTTTGTGAGGCAGCTGGTCAGCCAGAGAGTGAGCTCCCCATCCCTGGAAGTATTTAAGTTCTTGATGCTATAGCGGAGATTTCAGCCTCATGTGGGAAGTGGACCAGGTAATTTCCAAGGACTTTCCACCAGCAACTGCAGAAACAAACATGAGAAGCTTTAAATGAACAAAAGCCAAGCATTCTTTAAAGCGTTTAGAAGTGCAGCTGCCACTGATCAAATAAGGATGGATTTTGCTGGAAAACAAGCACCCAAGGACTTTTCCTCTCTTTCCAACTTAGAGTTGGCAAGCAAGTCCTTGCAGGGGAATGGGAGAACATCCAAATGAGGAAAGGTTCTCCAAACTTACAAAAAGACACAAGATGGAAGAACAGCAAAGCCTCCAGTCTTCCGTGAGAGCCTCCATTGCAGGCTGGGCTGCTGCTGGCCAACTGCCAAGGGAGACCAGCCTGGGGAAGGAGGGACTGGCGGGGCTTGCAGGTAGACCATGTCACCCCCACCCCCACCCCACTCCTGCTCTGCCCATGGACTGACACTTCTTTTCTGGGTCCGGCAGCTCTACCCAAGGATTCTTCCACATTGCCATTCTCCGGAGAAGGCAAGAGTTGCTTCCACCACTGAGGTCCCCATGCCCAAGGAAAAGCCATCTCTTCCTCTCTGCCAGTGCCCTACCTGAGAACAGGGAGACTGAGCCACTCTTCTACACCATCAGAGCCTGCCCTTCTGACCATGGGGGTGGGAGTGGCTGCTGTGGAGGCTGTGCTGTGGAATGAAACCTATTCAAGGAAAAAGTGGGCATGTGTCCTGCCAGGATGATTTGATTTGAAGTGTCTGGGAGAATATTTGGTTTTTGGCCCCATCAGTCATTGGAAAAGATATCTGCCCTATTTCACCTGGATTTCAGAGTCTCCATCCTTCTGGTCACCAGGCCAGGCTTGGCCAATCACAGCCCTTCATTCTCCTGTATCTAGTGACTGATCCAAAAGGAAGGCACATGAGCCCATCAGACTCCCAGGCAACCCTGCTGTATGGAACCTGAGTGAATGTGGCTGTGGGGGCCATGAGGACCAGCCTGGTTCTCTCAGGAATAGTCTTTCCCATGCCATGGAGAGGAGCCTCCCGGAAAGAAGGCAGAACTGAGAGTTGGAACAATCATAACAGACCCAGGTCCCTATTGTTCAAGTACCCAAATCCAGCTATGACTCCAGGCAGCTCAACCCTCGGGCTTCTAAGTCATGCAAACAACCCCAACAAAAATTTACCAAGATTTGTTACCTGTGACCAAAACCTTTCTAACCCAGAGTTCAGACAAGTAGGAATCAAAGCATACCATTCAAGAAACAGAGCGTCATCTAGGTCAGTTTTAGCTGCTGTAACAAAAGAGCCCAGAGTAGGCAGTGGCCCCAGGAACATATTCCTGTCAACCTTAGAGGTTGCAAGTCAAAGATCAAGGTGCCAGGTGGTCTGGTTCTGGTGAAAGTCCCTCTTTTGGGCCTTGAGAGCTTGTTTGGAGGTTCTAGCCGGGGGAGCACAGCTACTTATATACCCTCAACTGAAGAACAGTTTGTTTCTATTTGGGGAAGGCCGTCCTCTTCAACCGAGCATGCATGGAGCGATGAGGGAGTCATTTGGGAAGGAAACGCATGGAGCAGTGAGGGAGCCAGCCAGCCAGATCAGCCGAATCAACCCTGGCAATCAATGGGGTGACAAATGTCGCAGTCAGATCATCCTCACATCCAGTCCCTCTTTTGGATTTCAGGTTGCCGCCTGCTTTCCATCTCCAGGTGGTGGAGTTCTATAAGGTGTCATTTGTGACTTCACAAATCCCATTCATCAGGGCTCAAAAGTCAACATCTAATCCCACCCCCTTTCCCCACCCAGGCACAGCCTCTTGATACCATCACTTTGGGCTTAGCGTTTCAACCAGTGAATCTGGACAGACACAAACATGCTTTTTCGCCATGCTGGTTGTCGGGTCAATGCCAGAGGGAGGAAAACTTCAGTGAAAAGTAAATAACAAACTAGAAAGTTGGTTTTCTCTCCCTGTATTTTTCTCTACTTAGGATCAGAGTGACTGCAACACTCCGATGCTAGCCCATGTTGGTGCAAACTAGGTCTTTGGCATTATGGAGCCGAGCTAATTTTGAACATAGACTCTCCTCAATTCTTAAAATAAAAAGCCCCCACACTCGTGTCAATCATGCAGCCAATTAAGAGGCCTCGAAGTGACAAACTGCCGGCCTGTCAAGGTAGATTAAAGACACAGAAGAAGTTTCTGATGCTTGGAATAAATAGACTGTCAACCTGCTGCATGGCTTCATCCACTTGCCGGGAAGGGTGTGGAAAGGAACCCAGGCTGGCTCTCACAGGTGTTTTAGGCAGCAAACACCCCTGACCCAGAGCAGGAACTGGTTTGCCAGAACCAGGAGATGGGGGTGGGCAGATGAGGGGAAAAGAGATGTTCCTGACTCCTAAAAGTAGCCAACTTGGGCTTCACCAGCAGCCCCCCTTCTGTTTACATACCACAGGCGCCTCCCTGACTCATCTGCCCCAAAAGCCCTTGTTGGAGATGGAGGTTATGCTCCCAGCATTTTGTTCTTTCCCTCTCGCCAGGGAGCTCCCACAGCCACGTTGGAATCTCTGAATTCACGTGTATCATTCAGATTGACTCCACGCACATGGTCCCTCCTCCCAGCAGGTTCCCAGAAATGTCCATGAACATGGCTTCCTCACCCCCAAGACCAAGACTCCGAGAGAAAGTGACCACTCAGTTCCCTGATTCAACGTCACTTCTAAGAATAGTGGTGCTGACCCAAAAGTAAGGCAACTTTGCCTGCCTAACCTCCTCCCTTCTTGCTTTGCAGCAGGAAGTTGCAAGCTGATCCTGTACAAATGCCATGGTTTTTGTGCACAGTCCCCCAGGAACAATTTCTAGGGGTCACTAAGTACTGCTGGGAATGCAGGGAGCTAGAGAAAAGGTGATTTGTTCTTCTCAGTGAGACCTCTGGTGATTGGTGGGAATAATAGGCTCTTTGCAACAGGTGGTACCTTGAACTGTCTTCCCAAGAACAGTGCTGGGGGAGTGGGGCTTGGAGGGGGGGAAGAGAAGGGGAGAGGAAAGAACAGTGGGAGGGGGAGGGGTGTTGGTAAGCAGGAGGGAGGCTTTTGCTCTGTTGGCTGTGGAATGCAGGCTTGGACCAAGGGAAATGGCTCCGCATGGTTGGGGCCAGAGGGGCGGAGGTTGGGGTGCACAGCAACCCCCTCTCCCCATAGCACTAAGCCCTCCCTCTCTGTTAGTTTCCTTTGCTGCTGTACATATAAGAATTTAGTGACTTAAAACACCAGAAATGTGCTCTTTTATAGTTACAGGAGCTTGAAGTGCAAATGATTCTGCGGGTTAAAGCTGAGGTATGGGCAGGGCTGTGTTCTTTCTCCTCCATATGTTCAGGGTGGGGGTGGGGGAGATTCTGTTTCTAGGATTTTTGCATCACATCCCTTGGTTCATGGACTTCTTCGGACTTCTCTTCTGCCTATAGTCAAAATGTCCTCTCTCTTCCTCTAATAAGGACAGACAGATTCCTTTGGGTCTACCCAGGATAATATTCTTATCTCAAACTTTTTCATTTAGTCACACCCGAGAAGCCCCTTCTTCCGTAACTGTGACTGTGCCATTATAATTTCTATTAAGAAATAAATAAATCTATTTGTTCTTTGACCCCCTTTCTGGTGAGGGCTCCTGAAAACACTCAGAATTTCTTGTGATGCGTGTGATAAAGTCATCATGCTGCATTCCTGAGGCAGCTTCTGGAACACACCCAAGGAAGGAGAACTGACCTTTGACCTCCGAGGGAGAGAAGTTCAAGTTTAGTCTATTTGCCCTTGAGGGACATGAAGAATCTGTTGAAATTAACAGAACAACTGGCACCTCACAGCCTCTTGACCGCAGAGGCGAAGAGCGCCTGATCCAAAATCAACCCTTCTCCATTACACCACTGCTTGAACTGCATCCATTCAAAGGGAATCAAAATACAAAAGGAAATCATGAGCTGTACAAGCCAGCTGATGGGCCAAGGGGCTGGGTGGGTGGGTTGGACATAAGGCCATCACCTGTGCACACAGGCTTTGTGTTGGGCCAGCTCAGAACTTCCTAGACCCTCTGTGGCTGGACCTGCAGCCTCTGAATGGAGTCCTGGGGCGCATCACCCCTCACCAAGCACCGTGTTCCCAGCCCGGAGACACAACGCCAAAGCAAGCAGGCATGGAAGTCTGTCCAGATGCCCCAGGAGGCCAGCTTCTCTCAGAGGCTCCCTGCACACATTGTCCATATCTGACACTCATCTACTCAGCATGTAAAAAACTGAATTTGAGGTGACGAATTCATCCCCCTGGGAGCTGACATTATAAGTTGTCTTGTACCCAAGAGCTGGCCTTGACATTTGTTAACTGAATAAGCTTGAGCAATTAGTAAACATTCTTAAGACTTAATTTCCTCATCTGTGGATAATAGTTCCTCAATTCCAAGATGGTAGTTTGCAACATTTCCGAAATCATGCTGTGTTGTCGAATAAATTATATTTTATTTGCTTCTGTTTCTTTCATCCCCGAAGACTGTTGCATATTGCTGAACTCCTTTTTTCAAAGCTTTCCTAACACCAGCAGCTTTATTCACACACCATACAATTCATTAATTTGAATCAAACAGTTGAATGCTTTTTAATATATTCAGAGTTATGCAACCATCACCAAAATCAGCTTGGTCACCCTGAAAGAAAAATGGTACTTCTTAGCTCTCATGCTCCAATCTTTTTGTCTCTATAAATATATCTAGACACAGACATTGCATCCAAATGAAGTCATTCAGTTATTCTTTTAGAACTGTCATTTTTCACTTAGAACGATGTTTCTTAAGATTCATCCAGGCGATACCATGTATCAGTACTTTAATCCTTTTTGTTGCCAAATAATATTCCAATGACTGAATAGGACACATTTTACTTATCTAATCATCATTTGCTGGTTATTTCCACTTTTTGGCTTTTATATGAATAATATTGCTTTGAACATCTGCCTATAACTTTTGGTGTAGACACGCTTTAATTTTCCCAAACACATAGGTAGGAGTGGAGTGGCTAAGTCAAATGGAAACTCTGTGTTTAGCTTTTTGAGAAATTGACAGTTTCCCAAATAACTGCACCATTTTATATTTCTACCAGTTATGTATGAAGGTTTCAATTTCTCTACATCTTTGTCAATTCTTATTATTACCTGTCTTTGGTATTAGAGCCAGACCAATGGGTGTTAAGTGATATCTCACTGTGCTTTTCATTAAACATCCTCGCTAATTGGTTATTTGTATAACTTCCTTGCAGAAAGGATAATTCAGATACTCTGCCCATTTTAAAATTAGGCTGTCTTATTATTTTAAATTATAAGGTTTTTTTTTTAATGTATTCAAGACACAAGTTGCTTACCAGATAGAAGACTGCATTTTTTTCTGCCCTTTATGGTATCTGATGCAAAAAAAAAAAAAAAAGGTTTTAGTTTTGATGATATACAATTTATCTCTTTATTCCCACCATTTGTGCTATGGTACATTTTGGGTTCATTTTGTTTATAATGTGAGACAGTAGTCCAAATTCAACTTATTTGTATATGGATATTCAGTTGCCCCTCACCATTTGTTGAAAAGACTATCCTTTTCCCATTAAACTGTTTTGGCATTCTTCAAAAGTAATTTTTGAAATATGTACATTTTTAGACTTTCACCTATTTCATTTTTCCTCATGTCACTACTCACTGCTTCAATTATTGTAGCTTTTTTTTTTTTTCCAGAGACTAGGTCTCACTATGTTGCCCTGGGTAGTCCCAAACCCGCAGACTCAAGACCCTAGCTTTAGCCTCCTGGGTAGCTGGGATTACAGGCACATGCCACTATGCCCAGCCAATTATTGTAGCTTTGTAGTAAGTTTTGAAATCAGTAAATCAGTAAATGTGAATATTTCAGCTTTGTTCTTCTTTTTCAGTATTGCTTCGAATATCCTAACTATCTTATCTTTCATGTGAATTTTAAGATCCGCTTATTAAAGTATAGAAAATAATGTATCTGGATGTATGATCATTATTGTGTTGAATCTGTAGATCAACTTAGAAACTATTGGCATTTGAAGATTATTACATTATACCATCCAATTCTACGGGTTATCTGTTTGTTTAGGCCATCTTTAGATGCTATCACAATTTTTTAAAGCCATAAGTTTTGCATTTCTTGTTTATTTCTAAACAAGAAATTGTTTATTTCTTGTTTATTTCTTTTTGATGTTATTCAAGTGAAATTATTTTCTTAACTTAATTTTCAACTTATTCATCACTACTAGTGTATTGCTAGAAATTTAATTGATGCTTACATATTTCTCAAACTCTGCTACCTTGCTGAATTTATTAGTTCTAATAGACTTTTTTAGTGGATTCTTCAAAATTCTCCACATTATGTCATATACATCTTTTTCCTTTCCAATCTGGAGACTTTTTATTTCTTTTTCTTACCTAATTAATCTCACTAGAACTCTAGCACAATGTTGAGTAGAAGTGGTGATATTGGCTATTCTTTCTTGTTCCTGATCTTAAGGGACTGGCCGTCAAATCTTCACTGTTTTGCATAATACTACCTTTTTTAAAAAAACAGTTACTCTATCAATTTGATCAAGTTCTCTTCTTCTAGTTTTTTAAAAAATATATCCATTATGAGAGAGAATGTTGGGGTTTGTCAAATGATTTTTTTGTACACATAATGGAGAACAGAGTAGAGACATTTCCTAGAGCTCTATGCCATGTTCTGCTTGGGGAAGATCTTAGGCTCTGGATCATGCAAAGGATACTTAAGTTGTACTAGTTGTCTTTGGGACATCTGAGAAAAGATGACCTTAAACTCCAACTGGTCTTTCACTTGAACCCTAGCTGAACTTCACTCTAATGACTTAAATTCAGGCTTGATGACTGATTCTTGCTATGGTGGTTGATAAGGATTAGGAAGATAAAGATTGCAACAGTTAGATCAGATTCTCTTTGCTCTTTAGAATGAAAGGGGGAATAAGAATAGGTAGATGATCTCCTTCCATCTTGAACAAACTCTGATTTCTACAATATCTATTTCACAAATATATACCTGAGTAGACATACTCTAAACTCAGCTGTTTTAACTCTAACCATGTAGTCAGTCAGTAATTTCTTGGAGGGTAATGGTCAGTCCTAAACACCTCTTGGATCTCCCATAGTACCAGGTAACATGCTTGTCACATCACAAAGACTTCTTAGGCATCTCTGCCATCTGGTAAGACTGCCTGATGTGACGCACAGCCGGCCTTTCCCAGTCCTTCTATACGGAGGATGTTAAGCAGCAGAGGAAAAGATAACACAACACTTAGACCAGACAAGGAGCTCAGATAGAAAGTAACGGGGTCACCCGAGTCTCTTATTTCAACTGTCCCTGTCTGGCTTTGCAGTATCCTGTGCACAATATGGAGACGAATGAGTGGAATAAACATGGGGTTGAAACAGAAGACAGGTGGGTCCATGCCAACAGGCTTTCAAAATTTCCCAACAGAAGTGAAGACTATAAAAGAGACTTTGGCAGTGTCTCCTATCACAGTGTGGATCATTCCACACAGCATTGCTTGTCATTCCCTGATGAAGCCTGAGAAGAGATACTGACAAAGCATGGCATGATGGCATCAAATGGATGGTCGTAGTTGCCCTGGGATGTGACAAGTGCCACCTTCAGCTCAGAGAAGCTGCCCACCTGTAGGAGTCTTCTCCTAACAGTGATCACATGACGAAGCTTCTGAGCTAAGGCATCCTATCCTCTAGCCAGGCCTCCCCACAAATACTTTTTATTTTTTTTTTTAAGACATGCATGCTTTTATTTGAAGAAATGTTACAAAATATCCTTCTGAGAAGTATAGTAATTCATGCTATTATCATTAATATTATAAAGTTGGTTCCTTTTACACGTGCCTCATGTTCTATTATATTCTGATACTTTTTCTAATCTGATATGTATAACATTTCATTTTATTTTAATTTGCTTATTTTTTTAATTTTAGTTTTTTCATTTGATTGCACGTGTGTGTGTGTGTATACACATATATTTTTCATGTTACTGTTTACCCCAGGGTTCTCCTACCACCTCATCACCTGTGAAACATCCTAATCTCTTGTGCCCTTCCCCCCCCCCATTTTACTCTCCTCCCCCACTCTTGAGCTATGCTTCAGTTCTGTGGGCAGTTTTAAACTTTGTTTATTTGTTTGTTTTTTTTCCCTCTATCCCTCATATAAGCGAGACCATCCTGTATTTCTCTTTTTCTTTCTGACGTATTTCCCCTAACATGACTCCTTTCTAGCTCCATCCATGTTCATGCGAATGACATAAGTTGTTTTCCTTTGATCCCCACAATTCTCACTCGGGCCCTTGCTAACATGGAAATGGAACCCGATGCTCACTGAACATGAAAGCAATGGGTGATTTTATTTGCAAAGGTGAATTTCCTGTAAAGTGCTTAGCACAGACCCTGGTGCAAGTCCAAGCACACGTTCACTAACGTTCCTTTCTTTTTCTGTGGTTTTCTGGGAACCTTGAAGGGCTTTGGGTTGGTTTTCTGGAACAAAATGAGTGGGGTTTCTTCTCATGTGCTTGTTTTAGAGAAATAGCCACAACGGCCGTGAGTTATTTTGCACGAACGGCGCCCTGCGCACACAGGGGAGAGTAATCGCTCCCGCGTTAATGGCATGTGTCTGGCTCAGGGATGGAGCAAGGCAGGTGCTCATCAATATTCATTTCTGAAAACACGAGGTGCCCCTGATGCACCAGGTGTGATCGGAGGTGCTGGGAATACAAATTCACAGACCGGGGTCTGTCTTGGAGGAGCTCACTGATGAGCAGTGGTGCCAAAACAGGGCTGACACCTTACCTCGGTGTGGGGGATGACTGCATGGAGAGAGAGGAGGAGGGTTTCCCAAATAGGGTGATGGTCCCCACTTAGAAGGATGAATAGCTCCGCAGGCAGATAAGAAGAGAAAAACTCAGAAACTGTTTCTTGAGCTGTAACTTGAGAATAAAGGGCACTGCTTTCTCACAAAACTATCTCATCACAAATCTGTGGACTCTAAACAGGTTTGAGGTTGACTTTTGAGCTGCCAACCAAGTTTCTACTACAACAATAGTAGAAACAATAGTAGAAAGCTCTCTCTCTTGGTCTATGAGGGAGAGAATGAGAGAGAGAGAGAGAGAGAGGGGAGAGAGAACAGAACTCACTTGAAAAGGAAGAAAGACATAGATTTGACTTAATGGCCATAAAACACACTCAGTAAATGGTAGACTGACTTCATTATCACAGGGAGTCAGGAAGGCTTGAGGAAGGCATCCAGAGCGAGAATGATTTGTGAAAGCCAAGTCACTGAGATTATTAATTTTTTCTTTCAGAGTCTCCTGGCTGTTCTTGGCTCCCTAGAATAATTACTCCCTGGAATTAGTGTTCCAGCGGAGGGGCTGACTATCTTATGGAAAGGCCAGGCAGCAATGGGGTGCTGATTGCTTCTTAATGGAGGGTCCTCAAGTTTGGTCAGTAGTGTGGTCATGAAGGGGAAGGAGTGTTTTGACTAGAACGATAAACTGATCGAAGGTCAAAGGTCTTGCTTTTAATCAGTCACTTGATCAAACATAGAACATCACAAGGGATAAAATGGCTGAAGGTAATTTTACTTGAGTTGAGACTTAAATATTCTTAAACCATGAAATATTTATATCACAGTAAAAATATTAACACAAAGCATATATAAGACATCTTCAAGGAAAACTAGTTATACTTCTACATCCCAACATCCAGATTAACGGATGTCAGTATTACTCATTATTTCAGATATTTAACTGGTTTTTTAAAAAGCAATATAGGGCTCCCCTCTCTGTTCTCACACTTTCACTACAGTTGTGTGGACTCACAAGAGGCATATGTTTGAAGAAAGTGTCATTCGGTGCTTCTGTCGCTATGCAAGAGTCATGGGGTGTAATCACATAACCCTGAATGGTAGAGAGGACCACATACCTTGGGAACAGCCTATGGGGTCTATCTTGGTGTATGCTGTCTGTTGATGATGATGTCATTAAACCACTATGACTACATACAAACCCATAACCCTAATGCAGGCTGATGAGTGTGCACAGAATTTAACATAAATGACACCCTCCTGTAGCATTTCACAACTTCGATATTTTCAAGATGGACTCATGTGGTTAGATGCAGATGCAATTGATCCTTTTTTAACGGCTGTATAGTAAGCCTTTTGAGAGTGACACTTTGGTTCAGTAGTCCTATTACCAGAAATCTCAGGGAAGCTTTCTGTTATCTACAGCAGGCCACAGGCTTAAAAACATTCACGGCAGAACAGTTTGCATGAGTGACAAAAGTGTGAAGAACCTGTTCCAGGCATCTACTGTCATGCAACAAGCCTCCCAATCTGGTGACTTAGGGTAATAATGAGCTCTTATTCTGCTCAAGGATCTGATTTGGACAGATTATGGCACGGGCAATTTATCTTTGCTCTATGTGGCATTAACTGAGGTGGCTGGAAGGTTAGGAGTTAGGATAGCTGAAGACTCACCCATTTACTCACATATCTGGAGACCAATATAGCAGTCAACTGGGACCATAGAGGGTGCTGTGAGCCGGCATCCCTACAGGTGGTCTCTACATGTGGTTGACTGGCTTTCCCACAACATGGCAGCTAAATTCCAGGGTGAGCATCCCTAGGAATTAAGGTTATGTGACCCAGAAGCCATAGAATATCCTTCTGCCACAAGCGATCAGTCAAGGCAGTCACAGGAATTCACCCATATTCAAAATGGGGGAACGCAGGGAAGTCCATTCAGGCCCAAATGGAGAGTCACACTTGCCCTTTAAGAGTACATGACATTTTTTGAAACCACGTAGCCAGAATCTCCATGGCACGGGACACAAAAATACACCAGAAACTTCAGTTTCCTTACTATTGTTTCAAAAGCTGCGAAGGGATGGGTAGCTTTTCTCAAGATAGCAACCCAATTCCATCAAGAAAAAAAAAAAGAATGATGTGTTTGGGTATAATAAGCACCGGGCTTGGGTCTCTGTGTAGGATGTAATGCTACTTCCAGCCACAGAGAAACATCTTCCTCCTACAGAGATCTCTCAGAAACAGACATAAGGGGGAATTAAAGTTTTTTTTCCCTTACTCTCTTTTTAATGGTGTGAATGAAATCTCCTGACTCTCCACACCAAGATGTTATAGAATAGTTGCAAGAACTGTGTCTCTTTGAAGGCACATCTTTGTTCTCTCTGGTTCCAGAAAACCCCAAAGAGAGGCTCAGAGGCTCTTCCTTAGAAGCACCTGGTGAAAGACTAACCTGGAGGCAGGAAGATTGGATTTGAAGCCAGACTCTGCCAGTTAATCTCTGTGTGACCCTAGGCAAGATTCTAACAAGTGCCTCAGTTTCCCTGGATGGGCAGGGAGGCTAATAAAACCACTCACCTTTTATAAACACCGAATTAATTTACAGATTCTACTTAGTTCGTGGTTTTTAAACCATGCACTGTTACTAGCAGTCACAGGGGAGAGCAGATTCAGAAACTGGAAGTAACTTGCTCAGAGTCCACATTTAACCATGATCACTGTCCCCAAGAGTAAGCCCCAGAACCCTCTGGGAAGGCCGGGTAATCCACCGTGGGCTCTCAATGGAAACCTAGTCTTCTGCCTCTTTTCCTGCACTTGTGAGATGCTCCCGAATTATCTTCCTCTTCCCTCCTCCCTGAGCTCGCAGCAACGTGATTGAAAATCTTCCCCAAGACCAGAGTGTTGGAGCTGAAGTGACCGTGGAATCACGGACCAGCACTATGTGTCACAGTGTGACCTCGTGGCCATGTCGCCCATCACCACGGATGGTGATGACACCCTCCTAGCGAACTGCGGGCTACACCCCTTCCCCTGCGGGGTCCAAGCAGAAACTGGACCCGGGGTGGGGCCATCTGCCTGCCAGGGACTGGAAAGGCAGACCTGCTGCTGAACCCAGCACCAGCAGGCTTATAGAAGCGCCTAGAGGGGGGCTTCCACGCTCCTCTGGAGGTCTCCTTCTGGCGCAGGTGTCCTCTGCACCCTTTTGAGGAACGTAGAAAGGGGGCATTGCCCCTGCTCTGTCCACTCTGTACCAAGTGGCACGAATAGCTCAGGGAGAAGCTGTGTGCAAGGAATCCTGCTGGTTCCTCTTCCTGCCAGCAAGTCTCAGGCGAAGTCCACCAGCTCAGAACCCCGCCGCCAGCGGTGGCAACGCCTTATGCCTTGCGGCCACACGGTGGCGCTGTCGCACCGCCCGCCGGCGGAGCGCGGAGCGCCTGCCCCCCGCGCCCCTCCTGCTCCGGCGGAGCGCGCACCGGGCCTCTAGGGGGGCTAGTCCGGTACCCCGGCGCATGCAATATCTGAATGGCTCCTTCCACTCCTGACCCCCCCCCCCCCGACACGCCCCAGGCTTGAGCCTTTCATGGTCCCCAGGGCTGCGCCCTTTACAGGCTTTCTTAAGCAAGAGTGCCTTTCTTTACCAACAGGGAAACTGAGACCCAAGGAGGTGGGCACCTTGTCTTCGGTCTCAGCTGAGAGGTGTCCGGGCCATTCTCCTGTTCTAAAAAGAGAGGGGAAAGACTATGGGGTAAGGAAGGACACACCGGGTTAGTCCCAGCCCTGTCCTGGTAAGGCAGGGCCGGGAGGTACAGGGCAACTAATGGTACACAGGGGGGAGGGAGGGAGGCTGGAATCCGAGAAGCTCCTCATTCCCAGGGTGTCACCCCAGGACTGCAGGCTCAGCTCTATGACCTTCCTCCACAGCCCCCTGCCTGCCACAGCCCTGGCTTGCTAACACCTGTCTGTGTTTTGACAGTCACCTACACGGACATCCTGCCGATGAGGGAACATGTACCTTTAACATCATCTTCTTCATTCTGGTCCATGTCCCTCCCTCAGTGCCCGTGTCTTGACTGAAACGATAGCACCGTGTGCTCAGGCTCACAGGCATGGCCTGGGAATGACTCCTGGCTGCACCCTTCCCCCCCCCCCCAGTAAGAAGCCAGGAAGGTTGTCTAGGCAAGAGGCCAGAGTCAAGGACAAGAAAAGGGCTTGTCCACCATCTCCTGGAGATCTGTAAAGTTCAGACTGACACTCTGGGTCCAGCCGAGTCCTGTGTTTCTAGAATGTTCCTGGAGACACTGTCCTCCCCACATGCCCAGTGGCCAGGTGTTCTCCACAGTCTCGCCCACACTTGCTACAACAAAAGCAATTGTCAACCTGATGCCCCCGAACTGATGAGTGGTTGGAAAAGATATGTACACAAGGGAATACTGTTCTGTGATCAAAACTGACAGAGACGAAGCATTTGTGATAACATGGATGGACCTAGAATCATATTAGCAGAAATAAGTCAGAAAGGAAAAGACAGAAACCACATGGTCTCACTGATTGATGGGCTATAGGAATAACAAACAAAAGGCCAAGAAAAAGTCAAAATAAGCTAACCCCAGAACTGGGGCAAGCAGCTAGGGAAGGGGAGGGGTGGGAGAGGGGGAACTCAGGGAAGGGATAAGCACAAGAAGGTAAGATGAGGGTTCACGGGTGATGGAGGGGCATTGGCAATGCACTGGTGTAATACAATTATATATATATTCACACACACATACACAAAGAAGCATAAATATGTAAACAGCAAAATTTTTTTTTTTAAAAAGCAATTGTGAGACTAATTTTGCCTTGGGCTCAGAACTTGTGGGGTCCCAACTCTCTATCCTTTTACGTCCTTCAAGAACCTCGAGAATGAGTTCTATGGCAGAGCAGCCAAAATCCACTATGACCTCCTGTCACCTAATAGAACCGAAGGGAGATAATGCTGTTCAGCCTGAGACTTCCCTTCTTGCATTTACCCAGGGTGGATCTATGATGAAGTCTGAATAGAGGGGCACGTACAGCCCCTCTATTCAGTGATCTCCTGGCACATCGTGTGATCTCCTGGCACATTGTGTGATCTCCTGGCACAATGTGTGATCTCCTGGCACATTGCCCAACTTCAAGAACAACTTGAAACTTACAGTACAACTTGAGAGACAAGTCAAATTTCCTTCTCTTCCCTCCCTCCAGTAGGAAAATGGATCCATTAACTCTGCCCTGATCCTGGAAGACCAGGCCCTAGGGAACTACAAAACACAAAATGGAAGGAATCTCGATCCCTGAATCATTACATGGAGCAGAGTTGCTTCATTACCCTGGATCTAGAAATGGTTAAGACAGCAACTTCTTTAAGTCTCTGCATTTTGAAGAGGAACAACTCTTCGTTACAGGAGCGTACCCTAATTAACTGAGATTGACCTTGGGCAAATGCAATATTATCTGCCAGAATCAACTAACATTTCCATCTGATTAGGTTCTAGAAATCCTCCAGGCGTAAGTGTGTTGGAGTGGGGTGGGATGTGGTAGAGGGGATGAGGGGTGTGAATGGAAAGGGGATAAGACCAAAATTCTAAACCAAAGCTTTCAATTCTAATGATATTTTCTTGCAAACATGTATCTCCCAATCCATCCACATACTATTAACACCTCTCATGTAGCCAACAAAGAAATAAAAGTTCTTAAACTTTTGGAGGAAGTTTTAGGAGCTAACATCATAAACTCGAATCATTCACTTATTGACTCATCACTCTCCGAGCACCTCCAGTTGACATAATACACAAATACTCTGCTAACCACACCGAGGTACTGTAAACACTATTTTACTCTGCATATTCGGATTCATAGCCTGTTATTCACCTCCCCTTCATCACTTTCTTCACTCCATTCAAGAAATTTGACGCTAACCCCATGTCTCATGTGATGGAAATCCACCCCCCCCCCACCAGTATCTCCCATCCTCTTCTGTGGGGGGCCTTTACCCTGATTACCTCATCCCCTCTCTGATTACCTCATCCACCACCATTTCTTCCTCCTCCCAACTTCTCTGGACCTCATGCCCTGTGGTTGTTCTCTCCCATCAGCACAAAGGAAGTCACTTCTGGTGAGGATTGGTGGGAGAGAGGAGAGAGCCTGGGGTACATGCGATGCTAATTCTTTTTAAATTTAATATTGGACGCTCCTATTTACAGGAATCCTCATTTCTAAGCCCCTTTCTTCCTCGCTACCTCTCATTTCCTAGTTATCTGTCTCACCTCTGAGCTGCCCCTTTCTCCTCCTCATTTCCTTCTCTGCCCCTTTCGGCTCCTTATGTCTTTATAGTTTTCCTCTCGCCACGATTCCACTCCTCCTCCTATTGCTCCCTGGCCCCTTATTCTGAACAAACCAAGTGACCCCAATTTGTTAAAACATTTCTATCATCTCACTGCCCTCCTGCCTCATCCGCGCTCTGCCCCGGGGTCTATCTTTTCACAGCACCTGTGCCAAAGGGGGAGTTTTGTTTAACATAAATAAACACGGGCACACACATAAACCCATAAAAAAGGTCTTTTCCTGTCTGGCAGCTCGCGAAATAGCTTCTCTCTCCTCTCCATCTACACACAAACCCGACCAAGATATTCCTTTGCTCAAATCTCTGCGGCAGCTCCTGGCTAGCCTGTGCTCATCACCATTGCCATGGTTACCGAGCGCTTGGTGACCTGATCCTGCGCCCTCCATTTCAGCCTGATATCTTACTGCTTGCCCACACCCCCTCTGCCACTCATGCCGGTCACTTAGCATCCTCGTGCTCCCCTTTACTCCCTCTGCTCCTGGCTACCTGGACAGCCTCTCCCTTAACTCTGCCCAGCTGCTGCTGCCCCACTTCCACTGGGAAGCTCTGACTTCTCAGGCTGGGGGAGGAGGGGAAGGGACGGGGCTTCTCCACTGAGAACTGTCTATCCTAGTCCTTAGAACTTGGCTGAGGAATACTGGCCTCACTTATCTTTGTTCCCTGGTAGATGGAACCCCTTAAGGATGGAACCCCTTCAGGGCAGGCGTGCATTTGGCTTTGTATCCTAAAGAACACACAGGAGTCTTCAGTGCCTGTTTGTTGAATGGCTGACTGAACGTCTGAGACCTAGTGCTCCCCTAGCAAGGTAAAATCTGACTAAAGGGGTGTTTAAATCTGACTAAAGGGTAAGTTTAACAAGCAGTATGCACCTGCAGTGCTGTGGAAGAAGAGGGGTATTCTGGGTGGCAGATCCAGCATCAGTAAAGACACACATAGGCTCTAAGTCTTTACTTTTCTTCCACTGCACTGGACTCGCCCAGTTCTCTTCATCCTTGGGGGAGGATCTAGATGTCTACTTCATACCACCTTCCAGTATCCACCATTGAATGTTGTCAGTTCCTGTCTTCCATCGCGTGGGTCAGACACTAAGATGGGCATCGGAGGTGGGCGTATCCAGCCCTGAGCCTCAGTTTCCCTCCATCTTAGGTGATCAGGCAAAGGGGGTTCCTAATGTCCGTTTAGGGGCATCACTCTCCTGGCTCCTCCAGATCCTCCGATGCCAAGAAGACTATGTCTTCTGTTAGTGGAGGAGCTGTGTCTGCTGGAATAAACTGCGGTGCATCGTCCTAACATCTATGGCGCATGACTCAGAGCCCGAATGAGGTGATTCCGTCTCCCCCCCATCTCCCTTGATAGCAAAAGGACCCACACTGC